>CAUYSK010019569.1:0-11899 GCA_963575035.1 Avahi laniger | reverse complement strand
TATAATATTCAATGTATATTTTGGGAGCTTTTAAAACAAAATTTTTATTATTAAAAATATAAATACAAAACGTATTTGAATATTTTGAAAATGTAAATGAAATGAAAATCTCCCTCCCACCCCATATCTCCTGTTACCCTTGCCAGAAACAACCACTATTAATGGTTACTTGTGTATTTCTTTAATAAATTTTCTATGCATGTACAAGCATATGCATGTAAATACATGCTTCTTTTTTTTTTTTTACTCCAAAGGGATAAAACTAAACACACCATTCTGCATCTTCATTTTTTCACTTACTATTTCCATATAAATAATTCAGATCTACCTTAATCTTTTTTTTTCCCCCAAATAGGTGTAAACTACCGTCTACGAAATGGGACAGTCCTGACCCATTTAAAAATTTAACAATTCTCCTACTGATGGATATGTAAGTTTTTTTCAGTTTTTGCTTTTATGAATGATGTTGCCATGAACTTCCTTTTGCATATGTATACCATTATGAGTTTCTGCAAGGATAAAGGTAGGATAATTCTTGGTAGATCACAGGACATATGCCTTACAGTTTGTAGAGTAGTGACACTGATTTACACATTCATTTCCTCATGCTCTCACTAACATTGTGTGTTATAAATATTTTAATGCTCTCTCACCTGTTAGGTGAAACTTAATGTCTCCTTATTATAATTTGCATTTTTAATGATGAGAGAGGTTAGGTGTCGTTTCATATGTTAATGAGCCATTTGATTTTTCTCTTTCATCCAACTCTACTGCTTGTTTGTGTCCTTTGCTAATTTTTGTTTTTTTTTTTACTAGGATAGTGGCCATTTTCTCATTTCTTTGAAAGAGCACTCATTCAATAAAAGAAATTGATCGGCCGGGCGCGGTGGCTCACGCCTGTAATCCTAGCTCTCCGGGAGGCCGAGGCAGGTGGATTGTTTGAGCTCAGGAGTTTGAAACCAGCCTGAGCAAGATCGAGACCCCGTCTGTACCAAAAATAGAAAGAAATTAATTGGACAACTAAAAATATATAGAAAAAATTAGCTGGGCATGGTGGCACATGCCTGTAGTCCCAGCTACTCGGAAGGCTGAGGTAGGAGGATAGCTTGAGCCCAGAAGTTTGAGGTTGCTGTGAGCTAGGATGACACCATGGCACTCTAGCCCGGGCAACACAGTGAGACTCTGTCTCAAAAAAAAAAAAAAAAAGAAATTGAACTTTTCTATTTCATTGGTGTTGCGACATCATTTTTTTTCTCAACTTTTTCTTTTTCTTTTATTTTGGCTGGGCAGAAATATATTATTCTGATTGATTCAAATGTCCACAATAATTTCCAAAGGACAGCTAATCCTTTGGATCTTTTACCCAATATCCTCGTAGTTCTTTGATTCACTCATTCAGCACATACGTCCTGAGCACTTACTGAGTGCCAGTCACTGTTTTTGGTGCCTGGAATCAAGAAGTGAAAAAGTCACCATCAATCTCTAGGAGCCGGTGGGAAAAGTGAGATGGCCCCAAGACCAAGAAAAGTAAACTATATTGAATATTAATTAGATGGTGGTAAATGCTAAGAAGAAAAGAAAGCAACTGGAGGATTAGGAATATAGGGGTGGGGTGGAGGTGGTGTTGATGAGGAGTAGGTGGCAATTGCAAATTTTGAATTTTAAAGGATCATCTCACTGTGAAGGTGGCATCTGAGTAAAGATCAGAAGAGGGCAAGGAAATAAGCCACATGATTATCTGGAGGAAAAGCATTTTGGAGACCAGCATGTGCAAAGGTAGCCAGTAGGAATTGAGGTCAAAGATGTAACCAGGAGAAGGGCAGATTATTAGACATCGGAAGGTTGGTTTGGCATTAACTCTGAATGAGATGGGGACCACAGGGGGGTTTTGCACAGAGACGGGATGACTCATGTTTTTGCAGAATCACTCTGGCTGCTGCTGCTCAGATATCAGTCCTTAGAGGAACAGGGAGAGAAGCCAGGAGACCAGCGTGGAGGCTGTTCCAACCCAGGTGACACACGGTGGGTGTGTGGACAAAGGGCAGAGAAGAGGTTGGATTCTGAATGTATCGCAGAAGAGGAGCCAATTGGATCCGCTGAAGAATTGATTAGGGATATGACAGAAGGGGACGAGCCAAGGATGGCTCCGATTTTGGTTGGAGAAATGGAAGAACAATGTTGGCACTGACTGAGATGGGGAAGGAACAGATTTGAAGGTGCACGATTAAAAGTTCGGTTTTGGACATGCTAAGTTTCAAGTGCCCATTAACGACATCAAGAACAGATGTTGAGTTGGTAGTTGAATATACGGGTCTGAAGTTCAGGAGCGAGTTCTAGGCTGGTGATAAAATTTGGGGGTCATTAGTTTTGAGATAATGTTTAAGGATGTGAGGATGAATGAACAAGGAAGTGAGTATAGATGGGAAATAGAAGGAATTCAAGAACAGAGCCCGGGTAAGAGTAGGGAATAGTGTACCAGGCGGAGGGACCAATACTTGCAAAGGCCCGGAAGTGGGGAAGAGCATGGTCTAAGTCAAATTTGTCAACAGATGGCTGGCCCACTAATGTGTTTTGTTTGGCTCATACAGGTTTGTTTTGTTTTGTTTTGTTGGAATTATTAATAGTTGCCAACATGTGAAAATGGGAAGATTGTGCATTTTAAAAAATTCAGATATTTTCCATTTCTTGAATAATCAGTGTATGTGGCAATGCTGGGCTCACATTCTCGCAGAGCAAAAATGGGCCTTTGCTAAATAATTCTTGTCCATTTTGAAAGCATCGTGGGTTTGCTGCTGGAGTCCCCTATCCTGCCTCATTCGTTTGTAGTATCGGTTGCAAAAAACTATGTCCTAAGGCTTGTAAGTGGGAACTTGTATCACCATGTGCTCCTGTCCAGCCCACCCCAAGACAAGGTATCAGTAAGTGACATGTTGAGGGCACCCTCTGGCCCGAGGTCATGTCTTGGTTCTGTGACCCGTTGTGCAACCTCGAGTCAGTCCTGTAATTAAGGTGACCGACTGCCCTGGTTGGCCCAGTACTGGGAGGTTCCCCAGGATGTGGGACTTCCTGGAAAATACTTAAAACTAAAATTGGGCAAGACCTAGGCAAACAGATGAGTTGGTTACCCACCCTATCACTTCTGGGCTCTAAATCTACCTGATCCTTAATTTCTCATAGTGGAATGGTGGACATCAAAACGCCTGTGTTTTCCCCTAAAACACTGACATGCTCCTTAAGACTGGTTGGGGATGAAACTCGCGAAAGACAAAAACGACTAAAATTTGAAATCAAGACTTGACAATAGTGAGAAATTGAAGACAGACCTTGATGGTCCTAATATTATTATTATAGTTCTAATAATGATAGAAAACATGACTGCACCCTTACTACATGCCAGACCCTAGACTAATACTAATTATCTCTCAACGGCCCCACCTCCTAATCCCATCACATCAGGGTAGGCTTTCGACATATGAATTTGGGCGAGACATTAGTATTCAACCCATAACAGGTAGGAGCTTTTATTATCCCCTACACAGACGAAATTGAGTCTACGTGTGAAAGGTCACAAGGTTAGTGAATGACACAGCTTTCAAACCCAGGTCTGAGTGTCTCTGGAGTTGGCACTATTTTTCACTATTCTAAATTGCTCCACTCCTACCAGTGTCAAAATCCAAACAGAGACTTGTTTACGTGGCTGGTAATTGCCTGAATTGGTTGCATGATACACAAAGCACTTTGCCCCAAAGTCTTCCAGGTCAAAACTCCCTGACAAAGACCTTTCTGTGCCTGAGAAGTCAGGTGCCCAGCAAGCCTGGATGCAAAAGTCATCTCCCTCTATTGCATTCTAGTTATCTTGTTTTATGACGAGTGGTTTAATATCCTGGCAACACAAACCCTGGCTTTTTTATTTTCCCCTTGCCTTCTAAAATTTGCAACCAAATGAGAAAGCTGTTTGGGCTCATTATCTAAACCCCCTCATCTGCAAAGCATTGACTGGGATCAGAGTGAGCCCACGTGGCAGCTGCTGCCTTTAATCAGATGCAGATTAAATTAGGCCTCTGTGTGACGCAGGCAATGGGAGCACCGTCTTTTCTGTGGGCCAAGGGAAAGTGCCTCTCCTGTAGTCCTGAAGTCCAGGAGAAGGAAACTGTTTCCTGCTTTCCGAAACTGAGCTACAAAGTAGCTCAAATGATGCTGAGTCTCAGGGATGAGCCTCTTAGCGGTTCCTTTGTGGGAGTCATTTGCTGATTTATACGGACGCCAAAGCCACGTGCAAACCTGATCAGAGGTGCAGGAGCATGAGAATCCATTCTCGTTTGGGGGATTCTGACATCCCTGGAGTACCAGGAGCTCTGATTCAGACCCCTCTAGTGAAAAACGTGCCCTGTATGGGTTTTTACCCATAGATATGACCCAGACCCACCTCTTGTTCAACTATGACCTTGAGCCTTTTCATATGGGCCATATGCACTTGCTTGTCGACCCCTAGCTCCAAACTTTCCTTCCTCCCTTGGTTGTCATTCATTCATGCTTCAAGAAATGTCACTTTCTCAAAGAAGCCACCCCCAATCCTTTAGACTAGGTTAAATCCTTTTGTTACAGCTCCCATAGCGCACTATAATCATCTTTTCTGAATACCCTTCTCAATTGTAATTTGCTTAATGTCTCTCTCCTAGTAGTCTAGAAAGCTCTATTAAAGAGTACTTTTCAAAAAGTTAGAAACATGACTTTCATGCACATATACATTGAACACGTCAAGATTTTATTTCACCCTTTAATGAAACAACCAGTACGGTGGTAAAACTTGTTCTAAGAGCATTTTGAAGAACTGGATATTTATAGACATTTTGAAAAGAAGAAAGTTAAAATAAGATTGCTAGGTTAGGTTCAAAACTGGGTAATGTTCTACAGGGCAATAAAACTGTAGCCTTTAGAGTTATCTTTCCTACTTCCCAGGAATGTACAAGTAGAAATGTAACTTCATAGGACTTGGTTTCTAATCAAAGACTAAATGGCAAAGCCAATGCAGACACATTCTCTGAGATAAATAATCTTTGAGCAAGCAGAACTGTTAAGCAATGATCTGACATGATATTGAGGGTCATGCTGTGCTTTTTTGTTTCTTGGTCTTATTTCTAAATTTTAGATAATTTTTTTTTTATAGCTCATATGGTCGGGGCCCCTTTTTGTGATATGGTTCCAGCATCTAATCCAGTGCTTAGCATAGGATTTTTGCTATGGTCAGGATCTGATGGAGAAGTTGTCAAATACTTACTAAAATCAAAGAATACTGTGTAGCAAATTATCGAAGCTCCATTTTTTTTGTCGTTGCTGAATTAAATGAATTGGGTGTGAGTCAGGTTTATTCCCTTTTATACATAACAGACTTTTAAAGTTTCCCCATAGAGAGGTTTTTTTTGTCCTCTTGACACCAATACATAGCATTATTTCCAGTACCACCTCTCCAGCTCAACAACACCAACTGGGATTCCTGTAATTCAATTCAATTCTGACACTACCTCCTGGGGTTAGCATCAGACTCCACAGGTTTAAGGACTCAATCCGAAAAGCTGTCCCTACTTCTGACACCAGTTGCAAGTATCAGGTCTCCACTTCTGTCTAACTACAAACTCAGGGGTTCCTGCAACCCCTTATCAGGTTCAATAATTTGCTGGAACAACTCCTAGAACTCAGGAAAATACTGTGCTCACTATTGCCATCTTTTATGTGAGCTACAACTCAGCAACAGACAAATGGAAGAGATGCCTGGAGCAAGGTACATGGGGGAGAGGCACAGAGCTTCCACGCCCTCTCTGGGTGAACCACCCTCCCAGCACCTCGATGAGTTTACCAGCCTCAAAGCTCTCTGAACCCTATTGTATAGGGGTTTCTATGGAGACTCCCTTATGTAGGCATGATGCTTAAATCATTGGCCATTGGTGATTGATTCAATGCCAGTCTCTCTCCCCTCCTTGGAAGTTGGACTGAAAGTTCTAAGCTTCTGATTAAGGTTTGATTTTCCTGGAGATTATCTCCCATCCTGAAGCTGTCTAGAGACCCAACAATAGTCACCTTATTAGAACAAAACACGACCCTTATCACTCAGGAGATTCCAAGAGTTTTAGGAGCTCTGTGCCAGGAAGGGCGGACAAAGACCAGATATCTTTGTATGATACCACTCCCTTGTTCTTGATAACCTTTGGAGCCTTCACCATTAAATTGGTGCCTATTGCCTTATTATCAGCACTCTCTCTTCTGGATACATAAGAGTTTGTAGAGATCAGTATGAAGCAGTACAATAAAGCTTTTCTCATCTTATTTCGTAACCCAGTAATGTCTACTGGTATGGCAGCCAAGACAGGGTAGCAAATGTCTGTTACTTTTATCTACTCAACAACTATTCTTCCTTCCTGCTCTGGGGAACCACATCTCCCTTACTCTCAGTTTATGTGATTCAGGAGAAGTTTATTCCATTCTCACCTCCATCAGTGGCCAAGAGGTTCAGGCACAAACAATATTCCCCTGGACTCACTGACTTGGGGTTGGGCATGGGATTTGAGTTGGGTCTATCAATGCCTGACCTAGGACTTTGGCTGGAGCTACCAAGAAACAGCTTTTTCTTTTTCTTTCAGGGATGCTCAGCTTTTATCATATAAACCTAAAAAGTCTGGTGGCCAATTTTTTGTTGTCTTGTGGTGATATCCTAGAAATGAGGCTATTGAAATTTGGCTCCCCAAAATGTCACCAAAACAACCTGCTGATAAGAAACAGTCAAATTCATTTCTTTATCTTGATAAGGGAGACCACTCGCTTCATAGAGTCCTAGTAGTGTCTCAGAGGAAGGAGGACAAAATTGAGATATTTACTGAGATTTTGAAGTCCTGATTTAAGGTGGGTCTCTAATGCAGTGACTTAGTTAGAATTGGCAAGGATCGTGACTTAGCAGTTAAGGATTCATACCTATGATGAAATAAGAGATTTGAAACAAGGGGTTCAAAGAGTCTCAGCTATGAAGTGTCATTTAATGTTGTCAATTGAAGAATGGATGGGTCTTTCGTGAAGTTTCTGGAATGAACTTTTATCTTGCTGGGCAAGAGTTTTCTGGAACAGTGAAATCATGTTAATGAAGACAGTGGAATAGTAAGTTCATGTTAACGTAGACAGTAAGCTGTGAGTCTAGATGATTTCAGTACTTAAAGCCAACATAGTGGAAAGCAAAGAGAAGAAACAGAGCCCTGTTGGCATCATTTGAGTTTCTGAATCCAGACATGCCGAAACCAAGATGTGGGAGATTGAATCATTCCTTCCCTGTATTAGGATTACGCATCCATATTCTTCTTCGTGCAGCAGCAATACCTCCTAGTAAACAGGATGGGTTATGTTTTCTGAATCCATTGATGTGGCCTTTGTCCCATCACTGGTTGTGACCAACAGAGTGTGGGCAGGAAGGATGTTTGCCAGTTCTAAGTGGAGACTTTAACGCATTTGTATTTCTAGTTACCCTTCTGTATCCTGTGATTAGCCATGAAATGGTCCTGCCCAAGTTGCTACTGTCTTTTTAGGTGCGTGACAGACCAAAGACCTGTGGGACACTCAGAACCAAGCAGTAGTTCTGACCCCAGCCTGGCCCAGCCAAACTGAGGTGCCCCATTGACCTGTGAAAAATAAATGAGAAATGAATGTTTGTTGTTGAAAGCTACTGAGATTTGGAGGTTGGTTGTTATTTAATACACAGTTAAAAAAAATGACTAACATTCAGAGTTCACACCTCGACATTAGGTATGTGGTCCAATAAATTCTCTATATTGCTTTCATCAGTTTGAGTCGGATTTTTGTTATTTATGAACCAGAGGAGTTTTCTCTATTAGTGTCTCTTTATGGCGTTGTGTAACTTCGGCTCGTGCAAAGCTCTAAGACATCCCAGTTCTTTTTCATGGGAACCACGGCCAAGCCAGACCTTCTCCATTCTCTACTTGAGCAATTGATTTTTTAAAAGCAATATTTATCCCTGTTAATGCTCATCTTTTGGCTTCTGCCCAAAGTTCCAGTCTAGTGAGATCTTTCTCAATTTGATTCTGTCATTCTGAGCCTTAGCCGTTGCATTCGGCGTTTTGTCAGACACAAATTGGATCAGCGTGACCAGCAGAGCCTCCTTCAAGCCCTTGATCTTAGTGTAATGATCTTGTGGTGTTGCACTAAAGATTGACCTCCAGGTTGACCCTCCCAAACACAAGTAATCATTACTTACACCAGATATTCTAGATAGATGCCCACAAGACAGAAATACCTTTCCACCAACATTTTGCCATCATCATGATATCCGGGGAGTTGCTGAAACCAGGAGATATTGTAATAGCAGTGACCTGAAGCTAAATCTTCCTTAATAATATTTTCTGAATTTATCAGCAATAGAATCACCCATTTTTAAAGCCAGTGAGTGGTAATTAGTATCTCTCCTGACAAAAAATTAAAAAATTAAAAAAAAAATGCCTAGCTCTTGAGTTCTAGTCCTGCATATAATGTTAACCATGTGACCTTAAGTGAGTCACAGTCTTCCTCTGAATCTGTAAAGACCTCTTCAAATCCATAAGAGAAAGACAGTTCTAAACTTTTATTCAACCCACCTCTGTTTCTAGACCGACTCTGCACAAGGTACACTTTAAAAATCTGGGGAACATACTTTATCATAATACACCCACGAACTTAGCAATTATTTCATTGCAATTTTCGATTCAGTTGTGTATTTGTTCTACTTGTCTCTACTTGGCTTTTTGAGAACACGGATTAAGTTGACATTGTTATCAAAACGCTTGACATTGTTTCTAGCACATAGTAGGTACTCAGTAAGTGTTTGGTTGAATGAATAGAACTCATTCTGAAGCTGTGAGTGTGTGTGTGTGTGTATGTGTGTGTGTGTGTGTGTGTGTGTTGGAACAGCTGGATAATGTTCATCATTAGCCTGAAGCATTGGCTAATGTTAAATTTAAATTAAAATATACTCTTGGGTGACTACATCTTCAATTTCATGGTTGATTCCTTTGTGATTGACTTATTAAGTAAACCAGAAGTTGCAAACTAAAATACCTTGAGGGGCCAGGAAGGAAACATAATAAATGAGGATGGTTAGGTGTAACTGGAAAATACCCAGTACCTTCGCAGGAATAAATACTCAGTGTTGCTAGAACTAACTTTTCAGGGTTTTGAAAGTTATTATTATTTAGAAACTCTAAAACATAATTTCTAAAGTAGTGTAGGGGCCAAATCAAATATATCCGCAGGCTAGATTCAACTCACAGGCCATCCATCTGAGAAAGAGAGCTTAATGTTTTACGCTTGAAATTATATTTTAGTTTGCAATGAACATTTAATTTACAACTAACAACGTCGAGTAACATCAAATGCCATGTTTCTGGTTGAATGATGCAAACCCTCTAACATTGATAGGGATTCAATTAAGGGACAGTTTTAAGGCTTGAGGTTAGATTTTAGTGGGCACACATCACAAAGTGTTCCCTGGATAGTAATTCTGGAAAGATTATGAAGTTAAAGATCAGTCTTTAGCAACTTGCACTTGTATTTTATTAAAAAATGTAGATAACTTCACTTAATCTTATTTATAGGTAACTGATTGATCTCCATTATGGTTGAAATAATGGAAGTGGTGTACTATCCTTGAAAAGCTCCCTGCCACACCTCCTGCCCTTATCGTACCAGGTTCCTAATGGTTAGACACTAACACTCAAAGAGAGAGATAAGCCCTGTAATTGCTTATGGCTTTGGGTGCATTGATCATTGTTCTTGGTTCATCCCACTCAGCTTAGTAATTGCTAGTCAAGCTTTTTGGAATTCTTTGGTATTATTTGCCAAGATAGAAACCACAATCTCTCCTTGGAAAAATAACCATGTTAAACCCTACAACATCCAACAAGCAGAAATTCATTTGAGGCTATTATTTTTATTAATCATTAATTTAAAAGCATATTTAATATTCCTATCTAATTGATCCTAGAAACCCAATTGATAAAACATCACAAAATGTAAAAAACAAGCACATGATATTTAAATCACTCCAAAAGTTATCTCTAAGAGAACCACTGTGTCTAGGACCTTGCTTCCCTGTGAGAATATGAAAAGGGAGAATTCTATTAATACAGATTCCCAAGAGTGAGAACTTCAGCGAGGGGAGAAGTGGTGGAAGAATAAAGACAGGGAGGAACTGAATGGAGCGAAAAATGCAGGGTGCTTGCCCACAGCAGGGTTCTGATGTCTTATACCAAACGCCTGTCACTTTGCAGGGAAGGGGAGGATGTTCCACTGAGAATGACTTCAGGAGCACGCACTAATTCAGAGGGGAAGAGTGCTATAATCTCTTGGTAAGTCTGCTACAGGCGTAGGAGGAAGAAATGGCAGTCTGCTTGCCATGTATGAGATACCTGTGGCTCAAACAGAATAAATAAAACAATATTTTTGTAGGATTATGGTTAGTTCCAATTTGCCCGGGACAATCCCAGTTTAATCCTGTTATAGATCAACTAATTCCTGTTAATTATGCCCAGTGCTCGCCTTTCATTGTGAGTGTCCCAGTTTGGGTAATAAATTTTATATAGGAAAAAATCAGGAAAAATTGTTGCACAATGATCATTAGTTCATTTGTTTATTGAAAAAGTATTCCTAAGTCCTTACTGTTGGGCTCTGATCACTCATTATCCGCCACAATCTTCTTTTACCAGGGTGAAGGTTTTCTCAGTATTCTGCTCAAAACATCTCACACAACACATCTTTTGTTTCTTTAGAGACCTGCAATGATTCACACTTCACATCTAAAGCGCTCTCCAAAATGTTCTGGTGTAGAGCCGTGAGATCACACTCCTCAGCTACTCCTACATCTCTGATAATTCTTCTTCCTCCTCCCCATGATGGAATAGCATTTACAATAGTTTCTGCAAAGAAAAAAAAAAATAAACCTAACTTCTTTTCTGAATGGACCATCTCGGCATGTTCTGCCATAGCGGGTATCTTGTCTGTGTCGGTAAAAGTCTGTGCATTGAAAGTCTAGATCGGCAAAATACCAAAGAACATATATGTCACAGATTTTTTCCTCAGCAGGTTTCTGGGACTTTAAAATCTTTTATTCTGTCTGAATTTTTCAGCTGAGTTCCCAAGAGTGGACACCTACCACAACTGAAGTTTCCAGCTATATTTGCTCTAATAGATACACCAGTCAATTTGCTTGCTGTAACCAGGCACTGGGATAAGCCAGAATTTCTCAGCCTCGGCACTTTGACCTCTTGGGGTGGATAATTCTTTGTTGTGTGGCTGTCTTGCACATTGTTGGATATTTAGCAGTGTCCCTGGCTTCCACCCCCTAGGTGCCAATAGTACCACCCTACCTCCCCTGGTAGTGACAGACAACAAAAATGCCTCCAGATATTGCCAAACATCTCCTAGAGGTGGGGCAAAATTTCTGCCAGTTGAGAACTGCTAGAATAGGCACTCTCATCGAGCGAAATAAATCACCCTTTCTGTCCTTGAGCAAGTCATATCAGGGAGATCTATTAATAAGTAATTATGGTGCAAAACTCCAAGTGCCCTGGGAAGGATTTGGAAAAACCATGGGAGCCAAGTACGAAGAGATGAGCTTCTTCTTGGACAGTCAAATAAGGCTGTACAGAGGATGTGCTGCCTTAGGGGCTTTGAATGATGACTCAGTCTTCTCCAGGTGGAAAAGAAGGGAAGGACATTCCAAGAGCAGAGGGAACAGCATATGCAAGAGGTACATAAACATGAAGGAGAATAGTGTGTTTAAAACAGAGGAAGTTTAGAGGGGATGGATTGATGGGTACATTGGGGAGAGTGTCAGGGAGTTGGGGTTAAGATGGCGACTAGACTGAAGCCC
>CAUYSK010019568.1:0-12926 GCA_963575035.1 Avahi laniger | reverse complement strand
AGCACTGTCTGGATGCATCCTGCATCTGCCTGGTCCCCAGGGCCACCAGGAGCCTCAGCACAGACACCTCACCCTCCACAAGCCAGCCTCAGGATAGAGAACCCATCATCTCTCAGAGCCTGGGTCCAGCAGTAGTGTCCGGGGTAGAGCACGGCCTCTGGGGTCAATCTCAGGGTTTGGCTCTTGTCTACACCACCACTGAGCTGAGAGACCGGGGGTGAGTCTATCTCTCTAGGCCTCAGTTTCCTCATCTGTATACTGGGGATAATTCTAGTATAACATGTGAGTATTAAATGCAGTCGACCACTGGGCATGGATGGTGTGAGCCCTCAGGAAGTGTTGGCCAACTATTGCAAAGTCTTTTCTCAACATTATTTTAGTGTTTTTGATAAAGTAGGAGTGTTCTGCCTGTATTCATTTCACAAAATGGGTGGCTTAAGGCAATAAGAATTTATTGCCACACAGTTCTGGAGGCCGGAAGTCCACAGTCGAGATGTTGGCAGGGTCGTGTTCCCTCTGAAGGCTCCAGGGGAGCATCTGTTCTGGCCCTTTTGGCTCCTGGTGTCGCTGGCAGTCCCTGCTGTGCCCGGGCTGGTAGACGCCTCCCCCTAATCCCTGCCTGTCTGTCTCTGCATCCTCTTCTCACAGGGACACTGGTTCTATCAGATTAGGGCCCCATCCTAACCGAGCCTGACTTTATCTTAATTTGATTGCATCTCAAGACCCCATTTCCAAATAAAGTCACATTCACAGGTACTGAGGGTTAGAACTTCAGCGCGTCTTGTTGCGGGACGCAATTCAACCCACGACCGTGCTGGGCTGGAGCAAGGACACGGGGCCCAGCAGCCATAGGATCTCAGTGTCCAGACTTATCCTGAATTGTCCCAAACGGTTGTGTTTTCCAGGGTGTTCAGACTTGCATCTCTTGGATATGTTGACCCCAACTGAAAGAAAGCGACAAGGATACATCCACGAACTCATTGTCACGGAGGAGAACTATGTGAACGACCTGCAGCTGGTCACAGAGGTAATGGCAACGGGGAGTGGCGGGAGGGGGACAGCAGCGGCCCAGGAGGCCGCGTCCTGATTGCGACGTGTGGGAGCATCTGCAGGGCAGATCACACAGGAGAGTCTTACCCCAGAGAAGATGGTTAAATTCTTATCTGTGGCCAACGCTGAGTCACATCCGTGGGGGACAGAGATCGCTCATGCCGAAGGGCACATGAGTCCCCGAGGAGTGGATGGGTGGACATGTGTGGGCTGTGAACTGGGAGTCTAGGCTCCAGTCAGAGGAAGTTGCAGCTCAGCCGCCAGCACGCTGATGCCATGGCGCCAGGCCCGCCCTCTCCTGGCCCGCAGCGTTGGCATCGGGACACGGTGGCCATCTGGCTGATGGCTCAAGTTATTCCCGGTGCTACATATTATCCCCGAGAAAAAGCTGTCACTGAGAATGAAGATGTTTCCTCCCAGGTCCCCATGAAACCCCCTGGCCTGGGGCGATGTTGCATCTGATCTGTTCTCCCAGGTAGACATTGCAGGGCTTGGCCACCTGTCTGGAAGGACGGGAAGTGCAGAGTTGGGCGCTCCTGCTTTTCAGTGGCAAGCCTCTTTGTCCGTCTACACGGGAAGCTGTTGTATTAGGAAGCAGAGATTTACAGGGCTGGAGCTGAGGGCCACCCTACAATTTGAAAAGTGCTATAATAGTCTGGAAACCACCACCATGACCACACCAGACAGTTGTGAAACCATCTCGTCTGGTCGTCTTAATATCCGGGAAACTGGAGGGGCCTCCAGTTCTAGAGGAGGACAGAGGGGTTGCTACCCACAAGATTGCCATTAATACATAGGAAGAGTTGGTGCAAATTTAAAAAAGGTGCCCTTTTCTCAAGGCATTTGACTATTATTAAATATAGTTTAGGATGTCTAGGATGTGAGTGTCACCCCTTAGATATGGCACCTTTGTGCAATGCACAAAATGTGCAACCGTATGTCGTTGCCCTGGTATATGCCAGATTCAACATGGGCTTAAGGACTCACGTGGAATAGGGCTGCCAGGGAACAGCCGCGGCCCAGCCAAGTTTGTTTCAAAGATAGGCTGTCCCCATCCCTAACGAACCTTCAAAAGAGCCTCTTGCCTCCCACGGAAGATAATGATTGACCTCCTCGCAGCCCAGGGACTCCACCCCATGGATTCCCCTGAGATCCGCAATTTACCGCGCGTCACCCCACTACACAGCTTGGGAGGAGCTCATTTATTCTGTAGAGGCCAGGAGAGGGCAGCGCACCCCCCCCTTGCAATGGGCCTGCCATTGCTGGCTCTGTCGGGGCCGAGCCCAGGAGGCTGTGCACAGGGCCATGGAGTCAGTCACTGCTTGTTAGAGGCCCTGCCGCTGGGGCTGGCGTCCTCAGGGTGCCCGAGGCTTGTCCCTGCAGCAGACGCTGCCCTGCCGAGAGAATGCAGGGAATGCCCACACGCCGTGCATCTTCCCGCCCCACTTTCCACGCTGGGCCTATCTCCTCCCAGTGGGCAGGTGACACTTGGTGCTGGCCTCCTGCTTCCTACTGTCCCCTAGAGAATTCCGCCGTCCCGCCTTCCCTGTGGGAGCAGGAGGGGCCCCCTCAGCAGCGGGGCGCCTGCGTGTGCCCCAGCGCCAGGCTCACTGTCTGCTTCTGAACCGCTTCGTTTTCTGCACCTGTAGATCTTTCAGAAACCCTTGATGGAGTCTGAGCTGCTGACAGAGAAAGAGGTTGCTATGATTTTTGTCAACTGGAAGGAGCTGATTATGTGTAATATCAAACTTCTGAAGTAAGCCTCTCCTCTAACTCCCGCCTCTCGCGCTTCTGTGTGTGTCGCTTGTGCCCTGTGCCTGCCGCCCTGCGTGTCCTGCCTTCGCTGCTCACTGCCACTCACAAGCACCTTCGCCCTTCGTGCCGCGCACTTGCCAGAAATGCTCCTCAAATCCCTCATTGTGGAGAGCGAGTCGCCGAGGTCACGTGTCCTGATTTTCCTGGGGTTCCAGAATTCCCAGGGCTGGGCCCATTCTGGCTCCTGCTCGCTGGCCGCTCGCTCCCCCCTTCCCTCCGACTCGGAATCCCAGGGGACATGCTGGTCTTTTGAGGCGTTCTTGGCTCCTGCCGGTGGAAAAGTGAGGAACCGTTCCCTGCTGACTCAGCAGTTCCTGGGGAGAGCTCCCACACGGCCTGGGGCCGCTTAAGCCTCAGTCCAGTTTTAGCTCATAGAGGCAGCTGCAGCGCCAGGAGTCCAGAGACCTGGCTTTGGATTCCCACTCACTGCCCTGCCGCTTTAAGCCTCAGTTTCCCCATCTGTAAAATCAAGGACTTGGGTTAGATCATCACAGGGCCCCTTCCAATTCTAAAAAGAAAAAAAAAATCAAAACCCAACATCTGTATCCACCAGGCTGTCGCTATAACATGACTTGCTAGGACAGCAGATGAAGTCACAGCCTGCAGGGCCTGTGATACACCCAGCTGGCAGGGAGGGACACCCTCTCCCGGGCCAAAAGTGGGGCGCAGCTGCCCAAACTTTGCATCCATCCCTGGTCTCTACGGTCACCACTGGGAAGCTGCTATTTCCTAAATGCGGTTCCTGCGTTGTTCTTATCAACCGCCTTCAGGTCCCCCCTTTCTGGGGTGTGTGTTCATATGTGGATGGGGGAGGGAGAGAGGAGACTAGAGAGGTGGACGTGAGTCATTCACTCTGTGCTCCAGGAGACAAATAATCAAAGGCGACCCCAGGTGGGCGCCAAGACAAAGTTTTCCGCTGCCCTGGAGGAGGCTGCGGGAGCCTCTGAGCTTGGTCTGCTGTCAGGCTCTCCCACATCCGCTGTGGCCTTCTGGCCGCGTGGCTTTGAGCAGTTCTCTTGTGGTCCCTGGGCCTCCGTCTCCTCATCTGTAAGGAGGGGTTGCAACGGTTCCTGTGATCACACACTCACGGGGCTGGTAACACAGGGAGGGCTGGGCTGGGTGCTGGGACCCCCTTGGGAGACGCTGAGCACCCACCCTTGCCTCAAAGAGCGGCTGCCCTGTCACCTGGGGAAAGAGGGTCATTAACCCCTGAACCTACGAGTGCTAAACCTAAAGTGTTGGAGACATGTTGTTTTAAAATAGACACAAAGGTTTTCTGTTGAAAATACATGCCCAAATTGAAAGCCCTCTCCTTGGGCAGCGATCAGAGGGGGTGGGAAGTGTGTGTCCATTGTCCCTTAGAGGGGCTGCTCCCTCCCGCCAGAGTTGGCCTGCAGGGAAACTGTGGGCTGGCACTGGAGCCTTTCTGTTGTGGTCCCACTTTTGACCTTGTGGGGAAAGAAGCAGCCCCTTTCTTGAGCTCTGTTGGGGCCAGGCCTTCAGGCTGCTTTCTGCTGTTAGCTCTGACTTGCTTCACTGCCCTGGAGCAGGAATTGAGAGCTCTGTTACAGCTGGGAAAGCTCAGAGAGGTTGAGTGACTTGCCTGAGGTCACACAGTAGGTGGGCTGCTCTGTGAAGGATGCCTGGGGTCCCTGAACTGTGGTTCCACCCAGTCCTGCTCCCATGGAAAGAACATGGAACCAGAGTCTGACGTCCCAAGTTTTTGTCTGGGCTCCAGCACCTTCTAGCTTATTTGGGGCAATTAGCTCGGGCAGGGGACTCTCCGACCCTTTGTTTTAGTGAGATTGCAGTCAGGGTACCTGGCCTGTCTGCCACACAGGGGCAGTCCCAGGAGCAAGGCGATCAGGCCGGTAACTGGCACGCTGTCGATCGCGGTGTAAATGTGCACGTGCGTCACTGGCCCCCTCCTAGCCCCGGGGCCCCGCCCTCTGCCCCTGTCCCTCTGATTACCGGATTAGCTAGTCTGGGCTAACTGGCTAATGTTTTCATCTTCCGGACAAAATACTCGTAATTTAACAGGAGCCTTCTGGGGACCTCATTTCTTTTTCTTTTTTTTAATATTGTATTATGAAAAATTTCAAACATACGGAAAACTTGTAAGAATTACACAGTGAACACCCACATCATAAATTGGACAAGGAGCGTTTTGTTATGTTTGCTTAGCCACACAGACATGATTCTTCATGCAAAGGCAGAACCCCGATGATGGAGAGCTTCGAGGGCTCCTGGCAGCCTGGAAGAGGAAAGCACTTTGGGATAAAGAGAATTGAAGGGAGCGATCCGTGGAATGCCACCAGTGAGCAGCCACGTATCTGCTACTCCTGATCCAAGGATAAGCACACACCCCTGGTATTTGGGGGGGAAAGCATAAGCGCTATCAAACAAATAAATAAATAAAGGAAAATAAAAAGTGGCCAACTGGGGCTGGGCGCGGTGGCTCGCGTCTATAATCCTAGCACTCTGGGAGGCTGAAGTGGGAGGATTCCTTGAGACCAGGAATTCAAGACCAGCCTGGACAACAGGGAGACCCTGTCTCCACTAAAAATAGAAAAATTATCTGGATGTGGTGGTGTGCACCTGTGGTCCCAGCTACTCGGGAGACTGAGGCAGGACAATCACTTGAGCCCAGGAGTTTGAGGTTATAGTGAGTTATGATAGCGCCACTGCATTCTTGCCAGGGTGATAGAGTGAGACCCTGTCTAAAAAAAAAAAAGAAGTGGTCAACTGGGACCCAGGGACTTCCTATTAATGATACCCTGCTGGGGGTTAGAACAAATGGTTGGCTCTCTTGCTGGGGGGCTGAGAGCTGAGAAATGTGTCTTGCATAAGTAGGGTGGGGCAGAAAGATCTAGAACCTTTTTATGTCCAGAGCCCAGGTGTGGGCCACTTGGGGCAGCTGTCAGAAGTGATAGCAGAGGTGAGGGGGATGGCCAACCCCGGTATCAGTAACTGTTTTTATCAAGATCCTTTTCTGTCCCCTTGCTGGAAAGAAAAAAATGAAAGCGCTTCTCCCCAGAAAAAATGTTTTTCTTAAATATAAAGTATTTGACTTACCTTCCTTTTCACTTAAAAAGAATGGACACCATTTTGCTTAAGCAGAAAACAAAAGAAAAATAAAAAATAAAAGTCTATCTTGGGTGGTGAAGACAGAATAGGGAGAAAGAAGAAAACACGGAACTGTGGGGTGGGAGAAAGAGAAGAGGGAAGAAGAGAGCATGGGCGGAGCAGAGGACAGCGGGGAGGGAAGCGGAGGCCGTGACCCAGAGAAGCAGACAGGCGTGAGGGCGCGGTGGCGGGAGCAGTGCAGCTGCTTCTGGGAAGATGGGCAGGTGCCCAGAGCAGCTCAGGGCAGGCAGGTGTGGCAGGCCCCTGGGCCTGTGGCCCCAACTGCAGGCTCCGGAGTCAGACCTGGATTTAAGGGCTACCTCTGTCACCTGTTAGCTGTGGGACTTTGGCCAAGTCCCACAGTTTCTGTGTGCCTCAGTTTCCCCAACAGGAAATGGGGATAATAAGTTTATATATATATATATGTAAATAAACGTGCATATATATATATATAAAGACACATAAGAAGCAGTAATAAACGCCAGCTCCATGACTGTGCACTTGGTCTTCAGATTTCAGAGGGTTAGGGACACTCGTGCGTTCAGCAAACATTCAGCCCTTTTTGAAATGTTGTTTAGCTGAGCGATTACCCTTTGCAGTTCAAGGTCTCTGATCTGTAAACCTGCCTGTGAGATTGCAAAGCAGCTCACCAAAGGGCCGGTACTCCCAGGGCTGTGGCTGCAATAACGCAGTCACGTGACCCATGGTCCTGGTAATACGCTCAGATCCTTGTAAGTGTTGCCTGTGCAGTGGAACAGCCCGGAAGGGGACCTGCAACAGAACCGAATAGGTCCATAGTCAGTCAGGCCTGCCTCCTGGGCGGGCAACGCCAGGCTACAAACGTGGCCTCCAGAACCCAGAACTGGTTTAACTTCCGCCAGACAATGACTGTCTGCATATGGTCTTTCTTCTTTTCCTTTTTCCTTGTCTCCCCCATCATTTAAGAAAAGGGAGGAGGGAGGAGGGAGGAGGGTGAAAGTACTTTTATCCTCTTGCAAAAAAAAAAACAAAACAAAACTGCTCCTTGTAGGAAAATGATGGAATGATAGAATTTCTTCTTGTTTCCATTCATGGCAAATTTGTAACATGGTTAGTCAGGGCTCTCATCCCCCCAAATTATTGGTGGTGTTACCTTTGAGCAAATTTCTGCATGTTGAGGGATGTTCCGCACCAGCCTGTCGCTGGGCAGTCGCTTTGGGCTGTGCTGAGGACACCCAGCCGCCACGTCTGACACCCCCGTCAGCCTGTGAAGGCATCCATTTGAGGTGGAAACACTGATCGCTCAGACCACATAGTTTATTGTTCCTGAGACTTCTCTTCTTGGCTTTCTGGGTCCAAGGAATTTTTCTTTAGCCCAAAACGTGGGAGAAAGCAAAGATAGTGATCTGAAGTTTTTAAAGCCTAATGCTAATATCACAGAGCCTCTTTGGAATCATATAGTCCAGTGCATACCTCAGGGGCTTCTCCACCACGACCATGAAAGCAGCCATGGGAACTCCTAGGGCCATCTTCCCAGACTTACATGAAATCATACACCATACCATTGTGTTCCATCCATCCACCCCTCCATCCGTCCACCTAACTGGGGTAGCTGAACACACTCATGGCCTCATACATTGCGGCCCCGCCCGTGTTGTACACTGCTATCCTTCACGTGTGACAGCTCAGGGCCGTGCCCTTCTTCCAGATGTTGGTGTTGGGAGTTCACACTTTAGAGCTGGAAGAACGCAGGGACGGTCCTGGCTGCCACGACCCTCAACACTCACGCTGCAGGTGGACCCCAGAACAGACACTTCCCAGTCCCAAGCACACCTCTTCCTGGCTTCCAGGATATAAATCGTTTGGGCTCATTGGCCCATTATCCTAGTAACAGGCTTTCCTTTTCAGAACCCCTCTTAATCTAGTCAACTTCAAATTAGCCCCGGGCAATGAATCTGAGAACCACAGAGAGAGTTCAACAGTCACTCATACCTGGCTCTCGGTGAACAAGACGGGATGATTTGTCTGTGGCAGTCGTGTTCTGTTTACCCTGAAGATCAGCCTCCTTATCCTCTGGCAGGAAAACAGCTTCCCTTGGGGGGCAGTGACCCTGGAAAGATGCTCGGTCCTTGAGCCACGCCAGCCTGGGGCCTTCACCACAGATAATCTGTGAAGTGAGACATCAACACAGGGATCCCGTCTGAGTTAAAGAAAGGATTCCATATTTCCCCACAAGAAAAAAATGGCGGCCAACAGCCACCATGCCAAAGAAAAATGCCCCGGTGATACCTCTCTCTCTGTAGCACTAGACTTGTTTCTTTCTCCGTTCCTCGTCTTCCCGAATAGATCCTTTAGTGGCCCTTGGGTCTGTGCCCCTCACACGCATTCTGTTTCTGTGCAACCTAGAAGTGTGCCGTGGTGCTGTCAGACAGCGTGAAGGCGGGGGCTCACCTCCCGTGTTTCCGTGCAGAGCGCTGAGGGTCCGCAAGAAGATGTCTGGGGAGAAGATGCCCGTGAAGATGATCGGGGACATCCTGAGCGCCCAGCTGCCGCACATGCAGCCCTACATCCGCTTCTGCAGCTGCCAGCTCAACGGGGCCGCCCTGATCCAGCAGAAGACGGACGAGGCCCCCGACTTCAAGGAGTTTGTCAAAGTAAGGCGCCCAGGACACCCTGCTCCAGAGTGGCGACCTCTGGGCAGCTAATGCGAATCTCTGCAAGTGTATCCCCACCGCAGGCCGACAGGGCCTGAGGTCGTGGCTAAACCACAGTGCCTGGCACTCACTGGCAGACGTAACCACATGGTGTCCACAGCTGGGGCAGGTCACCAAAGGGGTGGGCTTGGAGAGGGGGGGCCAGCCCTGGGCCTGGAAGCTTTGAAGTGTCTTCGAGGATCTGTTTTCCAGGTGTTAGTGGTGTTACTTGGATGCGAGTCTGAATCTTTCATCTCCTTCGCCAGGCCCAGGCCGGTCTCAGGCTTCCCGTCCTGTTTAATCTCAGCACCCTCAGTTCTTTGCGGTTCTGGCCCTTTACCTGCAGAGGGAATGGCCTGGGGGCCCCTTTCTTCCTCTCCCAATTGTCTCTGCTTGCTGGATTCCAGCTCTAGGCAGCCCGTGGGAGTCAGTGTGGGATGCCAGGACCTCTGTCCACCAGGGGACACTGGAGAAGGTGGCGCCAATCAGTGCTGCTGGAGGCCCCAGGCTCTGGGCCAGGGTAGGTCCCTGCTGGCCACACTGGGACATTCAAACAGCCTCCACTTCTCCTGGAAGAAAAAAATAGGGAGAGAATAAAATAGCTTCTATGAAGCAGGTACATTTTGATGAATAAAGAACAAATTCATAGTAACAGGCATTTCTTTGGACCACATGCATTTTGGGGGCAGGCTGTGCCCACCTCCCTGAGAGTCATGCTTGCTGAATCGTCAAGGTGAGGTGTAAGTATGACCTCTTTTGGTCCTAGCCTCACATAAGCTTAGCATTTCTCAGTATCGAAAGCTCAGATCTGCTGGTTGAGGAACGTGGTGCTCTGAGGTCCTTCTAAGGAGAGGAAGGTTGCTGGGAAAGAGGCCTGGAGCAGGTGGAGACGGGAGAGCAGGTGCTGGGCTGCTGGGTGCCACAGGCGCCAGGGGCCCCATCATTGGATGCTCTTGAACTTCAGGGAAGTGCTGATATCAGCCCTGGGCAGGGGCTTGTCCCTCCCCGCCCCTGTCCTCTTCACCTCTCCCTGTCTCAGCCCGGCGGGAGTGGCTCACCTTTTTGAGCTCCAAGGTGTCCTAGAATCATGATGCCCACAGCTGGGGCAGGTCCGGGGCGCTGGGTTGAGGCAGCTGCCATTTCTCAGGCACTAAACAGGACCAGAGCCTTCAAGAGCTGAGTCACCAGAGAACCCCTGTGACTTGTAGACGGGACTCGCCTTTTTGGGGCAGACTCTTGTCCTCCAGAGGGTTGACAGAATGGGCAAACGTAGTGGGAGGAAAGAGGCAGGGAGTGGAGGGTGGGGACAAGTTGTGTCTCGGCTCCCCTCTCCCGGCCCTGCCCGGCACTCCCAGAGGCAAGAGCAGGCTCTACCCAACACTAGACCGTGAGGTTCAGGACTTAGGGTAATTTTTCTTCTGACTATATAGACTTGTGACTCTTCTTGTTCCCAGGAATGTTATAAAGTTTTTGCAGACATCAGGAGAAATATTCTCTGCAAAGCCAGAATCTTATCTCTGTGGGTAGGGAAGCACGCGTCCCCTGGGGGGTGTGCTGCGTCCAGAGAGCAGGGCGCCCGGCCTCCATCCGGAACTGTTTCCTCCTGGACCGGGGTAACTGGGCAGGCTCTCCCAACCCCAGGCCTCTCAGCTGTCATCCAGATAAATGACATAAAGGACATTAGTGTTGATGTCACTGACTTCGGATTTTGCAGATTTTTAAAGTACGCTTAAAAAAAAAAATCTCTTATTTCAGAGACTGGCAATGGACCCTCGGTGTAAAGGGATGCCGCTCTCTAGTTTTATACTGAAGCCTATGCAGCGGGTAACCAGATACCCACTGATCATTAAAAATGTAAGTACCCATCCTGCCTTTTCTAGCAGAGGAAAGCTTTCTCAGTGTCGGAGGGGGCTGGGGTCAGGGGCATGTCCCCAGCCAGCACACCTGGTGGCTGTTGTGTAGAGAGCATGAGCCAACAGGATGTGGGGGAATGTCTGCTTGGTAACTCAGAAAGAAAAAGAGCTAATAACTGAAAGCTGTGCGACCAAGTGGCTTGGAAGTCAGAAAATGAGAGCTCAGTTCTTGATCCTTTTTTTTTTTAAGACAGGCACAGTGCCTCTATGCCTTGATTTCCCTCGCAGGAAAGAGGGAAAGAAACATGATTCCTACTACTCACTTTCAGAAGGCCGTCATGAGACACTCTGTGCCGATATTAGATGATTGTTCTTCTCCTGTCACTTTGGGAAAGCCAACACCAAAAGAAAATAACAAAATTAGGTTATCAACGTCCTTTTCTGTAAAACAAGAGAGCAGACTTACATGTCCTCTTAGCCTGTGATTATGAAACCGTAGGGAGTACAGCTCCCGGAGAGAGGTTTCAAATTTGGTTCCGTTTAGTGGCAAATGGTATTTAGAAACCTGTGTCTGGGCACTGGTGTGCTCGTTGCTAGTGGGGTGTTTCTGCCTTTTGGGCTTCTCAGAAGCAAAGCCAGGAAATATCTGTATGTCTATTCATATATACATAATTTGCATATGCATAGGTGTATACACATGTATTTATATCTATTTCTAGATCAGCCTATCCCGTATATTAAAACCTGTGAACTCACACTGATACCTGCTATTCTAATCCAATACTGCAAATTTATTCCAGCCTTTCCCTTGTCATATTTGTAACTTCCTTCTCTATGAAGATCCTGGCTTTCATTACCCTCAGTGTGTTTACTGATTCGCTCAATCTCCCTCCACGTAACACATCTCCCTCCCACAGAAGCCGTCTCCTCAGTCCAGCCCAGCTCAACCCCACAGAAAACACTAGGGACACTTTGGCTGAGTTAAATAATTAAAGTTAGAAAGAAGCTTTCAGCTCACTGTTTTCCCTCCTCCAATGCCACAGTGACTGTGTAATTAGCTGAACACTTACTTTATTTCTTCCAGTGTTTAACTGCAAATTGAACTTGGAAACAAGCTTTTAAAATGGGTGTTCTAGATCTAGCCAGTGGGGAGAAAACCAAAAAACAAGAGAAGAACTGAGAGACATAAATATTATAAAGGAAAAAACCAAACTGCCATTATTTGCAGAAACACGATTGCTGTTCTCCAGGGCACCCAGGAGAATCAGCTGAAAGCCAAGAAGACAATTGGAAAAGGTGGCCAGTTATAAGTTACATATGAAAAACCATGAAAGTACTAGGAATTAATATTTTTATAATGCTCAGGTGGAGAAATTCTTGGCATGTTCTCAAAAACAAACCATAAAGGATTTAGAGTCGTAGCAACGTAAAAAAAATGTTTATTCTGGGGAACAACCTAGATATTCATTAAGGGGAATGGTTAAATAAAGTATGGCAGATCTATACCATAAAAATTGTAAAAGATAGAGGACAACTTCTATGTATTAGCATGGAAAGATATCCATGTATAAAAGCAAAACTAAGCTCATCAAGCAATCCTACGGTATGGTCCATTTTGCAAAAAGAGGGAAAAAATTTTACATGTGACTGTTAAATATATAAAGAACATCTAAAGGAATGCCCTTCCATCTATTGGCAGAGATTATACCTCTGGGCTGGGATAGTGAAGAAAACCTTCACATTTGTTTTGCATACTTCTGAATCGACTGACTCTTGCATATCAAGAATATGTTAATATATTATTTGCATAAACATTTTTCTTCAAAATTTCTGTTCCACAAAATATAATGAACAAAGTTAAAAGACAAATGACAGGCCAAGTGCGGTGGCTCAAGCCTGTAATCCTAGGACTCTGGGAGGCCGAGGTGGGAGGATTGCTTGAGGCCAGGAGTTCGAGACCAGCCTGAACAAGAGGGAGACCCCGTCTCTACTAAAAACAGAAAAAATTATCTGGGCAACTAAAAATAAAAACAAAAAATTAGCCAGGCATGGTGGCGCAGGCCTCTAGTCCCAGCTACTCGGGCTGAGGTACGAGGATCGGTCAGCCCGGGAGTTTGAGGTTGCTGTGATGTAGGCTGACACCAGGGCACTCTAGCCCAGGCAACAGGGCGAGACTCTGTCTCAAAATAAATAAATAAATAAAATAAATAAATAAAAATAGAAAGACAAATGACAGGATAGACATATTTTTTTAAACAGACTTTATTTATTTATTTATTTTTTTGAGACAGAGTCTCAAAACAGGTGAAATATACAAGCAGAAGTTGCTGAGAGGCAGTGTAGAGTAGCAATAGAGAGCACAGAGTTTGCAGCCAGACTGACTAGGTTTGCGTCTTGGTATCACCACTGT
>CAUYSK010019567.1:0-39322 GCA_963575035.1 Avahi laniger | reverse complement strand
TGTTTGCTTTTTAAATTTTTGTAGGAGTTTTCATCCACGTTTCCAGTTGTTAGGTTAGTTTGTTCTATGTGAGGGAAAAAACGATCATAGTCTGAAAATGGGGATGAGGATTTAGCTTGTAGGCCTTTTTTTTTTTTTTTTAGACAGAGTCTAACTCTACTGCCCTGAATAGAGTGCCGTGGCGTCAGCCTAGCTCACAGCAACCTCAAACTCCTGGGCTCAAGCGATCCTCCTGCCTCAGCCTCCCGAGTAGCTGGGACTACAGGCATGCACCACCATGCCCGGCTAATTTTTTCTATATATTTTTAGTTGTTCAATTAATTTCTTTCTAATTTTAGTAGAGATGGGGTCTCGCTCTTGCTCAGGCTGGTCTCGAACTCCTGAGCTCAAACAATCCTCCCGCATCGGCCTCTCAGAGAGCTAGGATTACAGGCGTGAGCCACCGCGCCCAGCCTGGTAAATTCTTTCATAAAGGGGATAATTAGCCCCTAATTTACCTTTCGCAAATTGAGTTGTATATTAAGATTTCTTATGGTGAAACATAGTTATGTTTGTAAGCCAGTGTGCTCATTTATGGTTAAAAAAAATATTCAAACAAGACAGAACTTAGAATAATGCAAAATATTAGCATAGTCCCTAGCCAAGGATGATGTTCAAATCTATGAACTTTTAATAATCTGGGCTAAGCTCTCAACTACTTGTAAAGGTTACTAGGGTTTGCAGCAGTCATAAAATTTGATGTCGTAAATCCTGTGCAATTATTGCCCCGCTTGGCTCCCATAGCAACCTATGCCTCAGAAGCTGTTTGAATGGAGATATGAAAGCAACCAAATAAGGTGTGAAACAGGCCTTCCTCCCCCTTATTCTACCCCTAAAGCCCACTATTTATTTTTTAAATATTTTTTAAATATCTATGTTTTGAACTTTTCATGTGTGTATATTGCTTTATAGTCACATTTCTAAACATCTTTTAGAACTTCAGCATTTCAAGATGTATGAGTCTTACTGCCTCATCCATCTTATACAAAATTTTTAAGTAAATAAAAATATTTTAGGCATTTTACTGAGTATATGTAGTAACCTAACCTTGTTTTAGGATTTTCCTAATGAGTCTGGAGCTGAGAAAAAGGGACTGTATTGTGACTTAGACATTTCCATTGACCCCATCTGGGACCTTCCCCTGCACATACTATGTACTTTGTCAAATAAATAAGGGCAGCTTCTTCAGGAGGCCTGATGAAAGTAAGAGTGTCCATTCTCTCATCTTTTCTAATGTCAAATAAAACAAGTAATGATAGTAATTATTGAGGAACAGCAATTTGCTATGATGAAGGCAAACATACAGGAGATCAGAGATATTGTGATTCAGGCCATTCCCCCCAGTATAAACTGAGTCTCAGGAAACAAGCAGACACCTAGCTAAGAATATCTGATGGCTTTTTCAGAATTGATTAAATGCATTCGCTCTAACTTCTGGTTTGATGTGGTCTGACTTCCAGATGAGGTTTGATGCTCCCTGTATCTTTTCCCCGTCTTGGATTCCTTCTTCATTCTCCATTCAGAGCCAACTCAACTCCAGGTCACCCCATCCCATCGGGGGAGTTTGGGATTGAGAGATGGGGTGACAATATTCTTCTCAATCATATCTCAGTGTATCAGTTAGGGTTTGCGTTCAATTGAAAGTAGTAATAGAAAATCTTATTACATGGTGGAATAAACACATTAGGTTTTATTTTTTATTCTACATAATGTCCTAGGTTGAGTGGCTAAAGGATAGCAGAGTTGAGGTCTCTGTGACTCTCTTGTCCTTTCCTTCGTAATCTTAAGATGCCTGTGTAACTTTACTCAGCACGTCTGAGTTTTAGGCAGCAGGACAAAGGGAGGGAGAATGAAAGGATGAAAAAGAAGCAGAGCCTGCGTCAAGAAAGCAAAGGCTTTCTTAGAAATTCCTGTCAGATTTCTCGTTCTATCTCGTTGGCGAAGATTGTATCGCTTGGCCATCTCTTGCTGTAGTGGCAAGGGAGTCTGGGAAAGTAAATTTTTAGTTTTTCTTCTTCTTTTTTTCTTAACCCTCAATCCATATCTGAAGTTTTTCAATTTCTGTAGTAGAAAAAGCCAGGTACACAAATATTTCAAAGGATGTCGAGTATGTCTCTTTCAATGTCTGCTACCCTTGGTCAATAAACAATAAAGACAACACAAAAAATATTAGAAGTTTGATAATTTTTAAATTTTAACTATAGAAAATGTTCCTCAAATTGAACTGCCAAGTTAAAGTACACAGTGGAAATGGTTCATGGCACTGTGTATAACTCTATCACTTTACTTGATATTTACTTTTGAAATTAGCCATTACTTGTTTGACTTCTCCACCAGCCCTGTGAGCTCTTTGAGGACTAGGACTATCTTGATTATCTCTGATATTCTCAAATATTGGTGAGCACAATAATTAACTGGGATGCTTGGATTCAAAAAAAGGAAATTTCACTATCACTTGCTTCATAGATTCCGACTCAGTAGGTGTGGGGCAGGGGCTAGGATTCTGCATTTATGACAACATCTCAGATGATTTTGACACACCTAGTATGGACTGTACTGAGAAACATTGCCCTGGGACTTCACACAGCACCAGAAATATAGAAGGAGGGCAATAATTATGTGTAGAACTTCATGACTTACTGGGGGAATTAGAAAACAGAGGTCAGAGGCTGAGGAATCCAAAGGAAGAGAGGAATAAATAAATTCAAGAAAGGAGGACATTAACAGTATTCCAATTTTAACAAAGGCTCTATGCCTGTATTATTTATTTGTATTTACTGACCACTGATAGTACAGTTCCACTATTAGCTCAGTCCAAATACCTTTCTTTCTACTACTACCTTTCATTGTTTTTTGGGGGGGAGGAGATACGAGAAAGAGAACTGTGTATCCTGTAATATTTTTTCCTGTTCACTTATAATTTCAGCAAAAAAGACAAGCGGGTCAGTCAGCTCATATGATTCTTGAAAGGCATAGGCATGTTCCCAAAGACTTGTTGGGAGAAGAGTTTGCTCTTATGGACTAGAAAGAAGTTTTGAATGATTTGTGAATTTCCCTTCTTGTGATATTCTTAATCCCTCATGAACCCTGAAAATTGAGGGCTAAATGGAGAACAATGAATCTCCCAAACAGCCCTCATCATCGTGTCTGTGTCCTTCCATATAAGGCCATCCATACTTTGGACTACATTGACTGGCCCAGAAATCAGTTAAACAGGAGGGCAATTCTTTCCCCGTATCAACTAATCATGACAGCCAGTGTATTAAAATTGGAATGTACATATCATCTGTACCTATTACAGAAGAAGACTAATAACTGTTTTTCTTCTCTCCAAAAGGAAAGCAATGTAAAATACTAGCATAGATAAACACATCAGTTGAAATTCCAGAGAGACAGTCATAGTTATAAAATGAAGAGAGAACATGGGGTGGGAGGGAGGCGTGGAGCTGGGGGTAACCTTTTTAATCACTCTGGGCCTTTAATGAGTAATTTGTGACTTAGAAAAGTGTGCAACCCAGGAGTGCTTAACTGGAAATCTGTTTCTTTACCCGCAGGACAGAACTCCATTTTTTGAAAGGAAAAACATTGCTAATCTTGACAGAAGGACATGACATGCTGTTTTTGGTGTGTCCCGGGCAGACAGAATTAACTACAGTTGAGGAACACTTGCTTCTTTCTCTGAGTTTCTATCTCCCTTATCAGAACGGACGGGCTCCTGCTCCTAAGGAACAGATGCCAACCTGTGTCTCACTTTCCATTTAGGTTGGCTTGGAAATTTGCAAGACTTTCGTCCTCTCTTTCCCTGCACCACCCTCACTGCCATCCTCAGCTTTACTTTTTCTCTTGTTTTAGATCTGCTCCTTAGCCGTGATCACCAAAAAAAAACTCTAGACCGAGAGACTCCCCTTCTGTTAATATTTACAGGTACGGAAGGTGGGCCTCTGTTGGAGGAGTGAGAAGCAAAGTATTGTTTTTGTTCATCACTTTTCCTCTGCAGGTGACCCCCGAGGAGTTTATGAACTACTATGCGGGCGTCAGTGCGTCCATTGACACCGACGTGTACTTCATCATCATGATGAGAACCGCCTGGAAGCTCTAACCATGTGACCTGGGGACTGGGTCTTGGAGACAGCCATGAGGCTCCAATTGATTAAACCTCAGCTCAAAAAGCAGGATTATATTTGATTTCACATTCATCTCAGTGTTTCTTTCAAAACACACTGTATTTTCTAAGGCTAAAAAACAGGCAGAAATAAAGGCACCAATTAGTCAACTGTGAGCTTGCTTTCTCTGAGGCTTTTTTTTTGTTTGTTTGTTTAAAATGGAATTAAATAAAATGAGATCTGCAAAGCTCCTAGTGCTATGGTTGATACACACAGGTGCTTAATCATTGTTAGGTTTTTTTCCTTGACCATTAACGAAAATTTGAACATTTTAGTTATAACATCCATTTATGCACCCGGAATCTGTCTTCACCTCTTTTTAGATGGTCCATTTGTAGGTGAGAGAATTCATCTATCTTTATGACTTACTATAAATCTTTAAATGTTTCAGTCCTAATTTGCGAACCAGAAGGAGACCATGTGTTAGCCTCAAGTTCTAACCGAATTATATTGAATTGTGAGTTCCACTGCTCAGGGTTTAGGGAAGCCTCACTTTGGCAAACAGGTTTAAAATGACATTTTTGGTGGTCATTTTAAAGACTAGTGTGAATGGAGGCTGTTTGAGCGGTTGATCCGTGACTGTTCAAAGTATTCCTGTGGCTAAAGTTTTGAGGCTGGGCTGTGCTCTCGGATTTCACGTGGGACATCTGGCCCTGTGAGTAGACCATACCAGCAAGCCCTCACCTGGTGGAATGTTTCTCTCTCCCCTTCCTGCTTTCAGCCAATCATACTGAAGTTCCCACCAGCACAAGGAAGTTGAGTGTGACATGGACTAGGAACATAGGCTTTTCCAAAGCAGATTTTCCATCTTGACATTTCTTGGTTTCAAGCCTCTACCTCCCAGCACTAAACTCCGGCTTCTTATTGTGTGGGACTCTTCCCATGAAAAGCTACTAGAAGTGAAGGCAGCCGCAGCTGCTGAAAAGTAGGTAGTGAAGTTACAGCTCTCCTTCTATGTATCTGGGGCTGGAGATAAACACAATGACTAGCCTCTGATTGTGGTGCTGGAGGCAATGCCCACCCTGCCTTTTTGCTCAGGGAAGTCCCTTTTTGCCTCCTCTGTTCCTGGCTGTATTCATTCCCCCAGTTTGGGACATGGATTAGGTTAATTGGTCTCCTTTAAGATCTTACGTGTTTAAGTGGCTCTGGACTCAGGGTCCAAATACACTTTCCCATGTTTTTATTATCTAGGCTTATATAGAGGTTGGTGGGCCAAAGATACTAAGTATTATGAAGAAATATGGAGAAATTATGTAGAAAGCCAGAAGAAATTATGAAGAAATGCATTAAAAAATCCATGTTTTTTGCAGCCTATGCCTCATAGCTTGTGGCCGAGGAGACGTTCCCTGCTTCCTGGGCATAGTGGGTTTCAAGCCTCTTGCTCTAGATAGATTCATGTCTTTGATTCTGGATATGACTCATGCCTCTGCTTAACTGGGGCCATAGAGTGAGCATGTGATTCTGAGCAAGGGCTAGGTTGCAGCTCTCAGCTTGTCTTCCCCAGTGGCACTTTGCTTCCTGTCTAACGGGGGCACAGGGCACAGCTATCCGAGTTTAGATAACCCGTGCCCCACAGTATATTTGGTTACATTCAGTTGCCTCCCTTCTAGCATTATGGAACCACCAGCAAGATTCCACTAAGGCCCTTTCACCTTCTGAAAGCAAAACCTTTTAATAACCTCATGGTCAAGGATCACTCCACTCCCATTCTCAGTCTCATCTGTGATTTCTGGCATAGCCAGGAATCGCTCATTATTTAGCTCTACTCCTTCTAAAAACAGTGGGAGGAACAGAGATGAGTCATTTAAAAAAAAACATTTGCTAACACTTTTCTGGGTGTACTTTCTGTTTATTTAACTTAGAGATTTTAAACTTTACTCTGTTTACAATTTTAAAAGTAAGCACTTAGTTCAAATGATAAAACAATAAAAAGTCTTCAAAACATACCTCGGGAGCATCTCACCTGTTGGGTAAGGAGTCCAAATGGGAAATTAAACAAACAAGTAAGCCAAAGAAAAGAGGATAAGATTGCCAGCTTTTTAATGAAACAGGAATGATGTATGTAAACATTCTGCAAATCAGGTTTTGTCAGAACAAGCTACCTGTGCAATACTGAGTCTGGGATGCTAACTCCCCCAGAGGCAAACCTATGTGAGAACGACCAGAGCCCCTGCCTCGGCAGCTGCCAAGAGTTGGCGCACATCTTGCGAATCACCTGAATTCATTCACGGTGCAAATGAGAAACCCAAGATGTGCGTGCTGAGTGGCAGACTTACAGAGTTCTTCCCATCAGGCTGTAGGGCTGGTTTCACAGTCATCTAAACCTTGATAGGATCTTCCTAGGCCCAGATGGCATCATGGAGGACCATGCATTAATTCTGTGTGATTGGGCAACAGGCATGGAGTCATATGTCACATCCTCCTAATGGCTTTTTAAGGTAGAGCTGTGTGTTCTCCCTCCATGTTGGCTGCAGATTGACTTGGCATTCCTCAGAGTCTGAGGTGGAAATACATCCCATCAATAAATATTTATTGAGCTGTGTGCTCTATCTTTGGGGATAGAGCCATGAACTAGAATAAATGCAAATATAATAAAACCACTGGCTTTTCAACTAAACTAACAAGCCAAAGTTGTTAAGAGACCAAAGTGGGCAGAGAGAAGGAGGGAAACATGCCCCTTCCTGAATCTCATCCAGCCTCTGAAGCCAGGAGAGTTGAGGCCCTTCATTTGGCATCGCGTTGGGGAACCATGTAGTAAATTTGATGAACATCAACAGTCTATCAAGGCAATGCAAGGAAAAACCTCCTCTGTGTTTGAAGGCAAGTAATTGCCTTGGCCCATCAATTCTCTTGGCCAATGTAGATTGTCTCACTGACCCGTGAAAATACAAGCAGGCAATGAGTCCACCCTCACTAAGCTACCTGCAGATGCAATCTGTTATGCTGGCATTTAATCAAGCAGAGAGATTAAAAGAACCAAATTATTCTTGCATGGTGCGTGGGGGCCCTTCTACTCCTGCTCCGTGAAATTCTGTTACCCTCTGAATAGTATACCTTGTTGGATTTATGTGTATCTATTTTGAGTACAGAATAAAGACCCTTGCAACTTCCACTTTTCCAAATTGGTCAACAAACTTGCTTCCCTGGAAATGATTGGCTGTTGTTTTAAGTTAAGATCTTGTTGAATGAAGCAGCAACGTTTTTAAATCTTAGAAATACTTATGACTCAAAGAAAAAACAAAAGTGTGAAAGATCTGATAGACTGTCATAAAACCTTAGTGATTTTCATCTAATTGATCCTTTTGAAAGCCAATGTTTCTCAGCATGGTTTTACTCCTCCAAGACACTTGTATGAAAACCACGTAACTGTAATAGAAATAGCTAGTTCTTTTATTCTAAAAACTAAAAACATAAAGCCCACCTATTGAATCCCTAAAATTATTTGTTCTAAAACAGATGGCAGGTAAAATATGTTGAAAGAAACATAAACAAATGATTGATGGGGGTTCTGAGAACACCACTGTGTGAGAATAATTCTTTTTGCTGTCTCAGTTGGTGTGGTGAGAGGCTGTGGTGAAACAGCTCTTCCTCTCTGAGAATAGCATGACCTTCTTGTTCAATTCTCACACCTGCTTCGCCAAAGCCAGTTTTTTCCCTCAGTAAAATATAGTGGAAGATCCTCTTCAAGAGTGGAACCCACCGAAAATATGAACAACCAACCAGTAGCTGAGGTTTTGATATGGATCTTGCAACTAGAAAGGTATAGAGCATCAGGGAAAGAAAATCTCAAAATGTAATGACCGTCTTTCTTTTGTATTAGATTTTTCTTCCGATTCTTCATTACAGAATTTATTTATTGTTTCTATGAATATTGTAAAAATCCTAGCAGACACTGAATAGTGTCGATGCAACTTGGGTTTCACTGAAGTTCTCGTGAGAGCTGTGGGCTTCCAGCTCCGGCTCTTGCTCTTGATGCTGGAGGTGTGACAAGCAGCTCAAGCCTGTCAATGGCCACACTCAGTTTTTACCTTACGCTCCCCAAATAACTATCACTCATTTCTAATTTCATTCTGCTCTAGACCCTGTAATAAATTTACTAGGGACCTTGTGACTCAAGGCTCAAGCACCTGAAATTTGAATTAAGAATCCGAGTTGTTATCCTGTATTGTGAAGACTTGAGTAACTTTTTCCTCACTGACCTTAATGCTTGGCATTCAGAGACTAGTGTTGACTTGGGAACATCTTGGTCTTGACCTTGAAAGATTTGAATTGCTGGTCTCCTGGAAACGTTCAGGCCACATGCGGTGCTGATAGCAATAAGCACTCTGAGAGACACTTAGAACAGAATGGGGATCTGGAATTGAGAGAAAATGACAGATGGCAGAGTGGCCTGCTCCTGCCAAGGTTATAGTAAATCTCAGAGTGCTTCCACATTGATGGGATAAAGTGCTGCACAAATGCAGGGTATTATCAAATGTAAGCCATTACCTTGCTAAACCCTGTTCACTCCTTTAGTTTCCAAGGGAACTGGGAAATAAAGTACCATTCCACAGGTTCATACTTAGGCCTTAAATCTCATTTAGCAGTATCACTCAAAATCCATTGACTTGAGATTATTATTGAAGCTGCAAAGTGTGTGTAGTAATCACCATGAATTCAGACTCTGCTAATTGAGGTCAGTTATACAGAGTTTGAGTGGAAATTTACTTTTATTTCATCTATACTAGAAAAAAAGAAGGATGGAGGTATTAGTAATGTAAAGATTATAAGGGCTGTGCCGACCTATATTCATATATGTTTTATAGCAACTTAGAGGTATCTATTTGCATATAAATGTAATTAGTATGCTAGTCATAAAAAGTTCTTGTATATTTTTTAAAACAATCCCAGTTTGTTAGTTGACAATATTTTATTGTACAGCTATAGCATGAACTATTTTCTAGATAATGAGGTGTTTCTATATGTAAATCCTATGCTGATAGTATTTTAAAATAGAAATTGAATAGAAATTGAGGATCAAAACAACATTCTGCTTTATAAAAAAGAATTTCCATGATATTTATAATATAAAGTTTAAAATATTTTATTTAAGAAGCTATAGATGCTTCTAGTGGTAAGCTATATATGCTTTGAAAACAAGAACTTACCTTAATGGCAATAGTTGGGATATCATTTGTAGGAACCAGAACTTGAGAAGCTTCTGAGTCACAAAGTTAGATATGGTTTAATTTATAATACCAAGTTTGTCATTTTGTCACATTATCAGACTGTGTTTTGTTATTAACGTGGTTCTGATTTACTAGAATTTCCTTAATTTAAGATTTCAAACATTAGCAACTATTGTAATAAAAGAGTACATCTAGCTTTTGTATTTCAGTTTTAAATTGTTTCCAAAATATATTTCTTTTTATTAGCTAACATGTTACATATCATGCTTCTTTAAACATTTACTTCCCTGATGGTGTTTTTGGATCATTTAAAAATGTTATTTGTGTGATGTTTCAGTTCCAGGTGATGAAATTTCTTCTTTGAAAATGATAAAGCCCTGTTCACATTGTACTTTCTCATGCTTTTAAAAGAACGAAAAATAATTACTAATGAAACCTTTATTTTGACAGCCAAGGATGAAAGTTTAAAAATTTGATGTTAATATTCCCTTTCCTGCAGGGATGAACTACTTCCACCTAGCTGGCTGAGCAAGATCCCAGAATGTCCAGCTTCTGAGTGGTGCTTCTAGGACTATGGGGAATAGTATTACTCTGTGGCTGGTATTAAGGAATGGGGGAGGGTGAAGTGGGGAGAGATAGATGGAATTAGGGGCTGGTTCCCACTCTTTACATCTTTGCTCTTAACTTCGTTGTCCAGCCTAGGAAGCATAGGTCTAACCCTGAAATACTAACACAAATCCTGGCCAAACTGAGAAGTCAGGAGAATTGGTCTTCCGGTACCTCCCCCATGGCTACTTCCTCTGCACTCTGCCATTGAGTGTTAGGCATCATATACTCCTGAGTGCCCAAGGATTCTGGGAAGTTCCCCATTCTCTAGCTCTATCCCTACCTATGTGTTTTTTCTAGACTCCCTTTCCCTAAAGAGCTTTTTATCTGTTCAGTTATGCTATACATTTCCATATCCTAAAATAGCAATACAAGGTCGACTCTAGAGCAGTGCTGTCCCATAAAACTTTGCTTGGTGGTGGAAATGTTCTGTGTCTGTGTTCTCCAATGTGGCAACCACTAGCCAAATATGGTTAATGAGGAGTTGAACTGTGGCTAGTGCAACTGAGAAACTGAATTTTTCATTATACTTAATTTTAATGAGTACAAATTTAAATAGTCACATGTTGCTAGTGGCTACCATATTAGATAGTAAGGTAGAGATCTAGAGATTTTATCTTAATGCAAAAAATGATGGCCATGGGGGAACTGTAGCTGGCCAGTGGGCAGGTGAGCCACCCTCACTGATGTCCCATCTCAGAAAGCCACCTTAGAAGGGAAAGTCAACTAGGCTCTCCTTTCCTAACTTCTTGATTGGCAGTGTCAAATCACACTCAATAGAAAATATTTCAGGAAGAAGGTAAAATGCTCTACTGTGACTCACATATTTTGACACCATTTCCTTCTTTCTTCCCTTGCCTATTTTTATCTTCAGGTTTCCCAAGAAGACTTTTTGAACTATTATGCAGGTGTTAGTGCTTCTATTGACACCGATGCCTATTTCATTTTGATGATGAAAAAATCTTGGAGATTATGACTTTTGTCTATTTTGGAAATCAGGGACTCTCAGAGAGTGGAATGAGTGTGAAAGAAGCCTGATGCTATGGATTTTGATAAGGTATAAACTAAAGTTTCTGAAAGATCTGGAATTTTAAAAGCAATAGATCTTTGATCATCTTACTTAATTACCTGGAATGTGTTCATTTCCATAAATACCTGAGGACATATTTTTAAATCAGAAAGGAAGGAAGGAAGGAAGGAAGAAGGAAGAAAGGAAGAAAGAAAACCAATGAAGTGACATTGGGAAGTGGTTCCTAGGTAAAATAATGTGCTTGTTCCTGTAGGTGTTCCTCTTATAGGTCTTAATGTAGCTGTTTCCCCACATCTTCCTTTTATCTACTGTCTGGGATCTCTATAGCAGATGGTGATAATAAAAGGATTAGAGGAACTTCTAACTGTGTAAAATGCCCTGAGCTTACTTATTTTATTCTTTCTCTTGATAAATACTTTACAAATAAAAGAAAATTTGTTTTATTCTGAAATTTATGATTCTTTTTCCATTTTTAGATTTTAATGCAGGGATTTCAACTCAGCAAATTCCCACACCTGCATGAATAGAGACATAAGTGCCTCTCGTGAGAAAAGAAAGGTGAGCTCAGCTGGCCCACTTGGTTAAAGGCTGTGCTTTCACAGAGCGGGCTCACATGTTGGGTCAACCTACTAGGATGAAAGACAGTGAAAAGGAAAGAAGAAGTGTCTATTGCAAGCCTTGGAGGCTTTCTGGAGCTTCAGGGTAATTTGAAGAGGAGGGCTTTAAACCTGTTTTGGGGAATTTATCTTTTTGAACCCACTTCTAGGCTCCTCCCCAAGGCAGGTGATGTCAGTTTTCCTGTCTAATTTCTCTTCTTCTAATAACTGCTTCTCAGGTGACAAACACAGCTCTAAGTTGACTGTGCATACCCATAGCCCCTTCATTTTGGAAAGAGGTAGAAGTGAGGGTGGGAGAAGACATGGAAAGCAGAAGCTATGTTTCTCAAACTTGACAAGCCCACAAATCACTTGGGGATTTTGTTAGCATGCTAATTGTGATTCAGAAGTCTGAGCTGGACACTGAACTTTTGCCTAACGAACTTACCTATGACATTCATGCCTCTGATCTTCAGATAACACTTTGAGTAGCAAGGGGTAAAGGGATACCAGCTTGTGTATTTCCAGTGTGTTTGGCTTATTGTTTTGCCCACCTTTGATTGGCCCTGATAATCTGTGATTTCTTACTGCTGGGCCATTCTTTCCTTGTCTTTAAGGTCACAAAAGTACAAGGGAAATATCAAAATAACAAAGAAAACATATGTGCCTCCCAGGTATGTGTAGGAGAGAAATAACACTTATAACTGAAGAATTTCTCATAGTTCAGGACTGAATCCTGCAGACATCTGGCCTCAAAGATTTGAATCTGTCAGGGTAGGTCCATCTCTTAAAAGAGACCTACACTACATTGAGCAAGCTCATACCAATCGATAATAAAACTAGAATGCGAAGACATTGATCTACTATGAAGAATATAATCCTCATGTTTCCAGACCAGATCAAAGAATTTCATCTGGATTTGAGGATGTGAGAGAATGATAGCTTAGCTCTCAGTTCAGGGATGTTTTTAGTAGTTTATTCTCAGATACGACAAAGCAGTACAGAGGAGATATACACGTGGTATCTTAGGATAATGCTAGTTAACAAATAAATCCTCAAATTTATAAAAGCTCCAACTCAATTTATTTATTTTTCACTCATAAATCACTATCTCCATGTAGTGATTTTGGGTTTCAGTCCCCTCCATTTTGTGGTTCTGCTGTTTTCTAGGACTTCATAGTCAATGATATCCATGTGATTGAAGAGGACAAGGGTGTTGAGAAGGCTGAAAAGCTTTGGCCTGGAAGTAACACAGCTTACTTATGCTTGAACTCCATTTGATGATAGCTAGTCACATGATTATATCTAAATGCAAGGGGGGTTAAGAAATGTAGTCTTTTCAGGAAAACATCTTGCCAATGGAAATATATTTAATGGGAGGAGAGTACAAATTTAGGTGGACAGCTAGCTGTGTCTGCCTCTTGAAGTAGTAGTCCCCATTGCCTTTCATTTTATCACAAAGGTATGCTTGGTGGTCACAGTAGCCCATGTGGAGTGAGACATTTGCTAGGTTGGAGGATGGTAGAACTGAGGTCTCTCTATCCTCAGCCATGTTAGTAACCAAACAAACAACTTATACAACATATAAGGTGATGATTCTCCAATCAGAAAGTCTGGTCACCTGGGCCTCAAGCCCTTATTCAGGGCCTTGAAATTTATGCTCCAACAACATGTAGGCAACCTATCCTTTATCTACCTCTGTAATATGGGTCCTAGGAATTTCCTGTGTCCATTTAGGGACTTTCTGTGGGAAGTCAAAGCTAAGTTCTATCATATATACTGGGACCAAGTTATTTATTCACATTGGTAAATGAAACAAAAATTTGTCCTAGAGGCAAATCTCTTCTTGGAAGTCTAATTATAATTTTAAGGTTATTTGGTCATTGAAATCAAAATATGGGGTATGAAGACTAAATATTTAATGAAATTAGTCTGACAGTTTAATGCATTCATCTTGCCAATGAGACCACAACATTCTTTTCATAGATTTAGAATGTGGGCTGGTCACCAGAAAAACCAACCATGTGATTAGAAGGTTGGAACTTTGGGCCAGCCAACCTATGGGAGAGGAGGGATGTTGAAGATTGAGTTCAGTCACATAGACCACCATTCTATGCCTGTGCAATAAGACCCCACTGAGTACTCTGAACATTGAAGCTAGGTGGCACTTCCTGGTTGGTGAACACACTGATATGCTGGGAGGGTTACGTGCCTTGATTCCATGCAGAGAGAGTGCTGTGTGTTTCTTCTTAGATGTTGCCTGTGTACCTCTTTGGCTGATCTTCCTGTTTTCAATCCTTTATATTAGTAATAAAACTGTAATTTAAAGTATAACACTTTCCTGAATTCTGTGAGTTGTTACAGCAAATTATTGAAACCGAGAGGATTGTAGGAACCTGTACTTCTCACCGACTGGCTGTAAATTCAAGAGTGCAACATAGAAACCCCGCCTGAGTTTCCAGCTTGCCAGACCTGCTCTGCAGAATTTGGACTCAAGACTGCAGCATCAACTCTTACCTGAATTTCCAGCCTGCTGACTTGCTCTGCAGATTTCAAACTTGCCAGACCTCACAATCACATAAACCAATTTCTTAAAATCTCTCTCTCTGCCTGTCTCTCACTTTCACCCTTTCCCCGCCCCAACCCCCTACACATTATTGGTTCTGCTTCTCTGCAGAACACTAACACAGAAGTGTAGGTGGTCTGGGGACCCTCAAAGTAAGAAGAAAGTATCTGAAGTAAAAGCAGTCTTGTTGGGGACCCTTCCCTTTAACTTGCTAAATCTGCCCTAATTGGAGGAGATTAGTGCCAGAACTGAGTTGCAATACACCCAGCTGGGTTTGAAATAGAGAAACAAATTAAATCACGGTTCACTAAAGTGGCTCATATTTCAAGGCCCCATTCATAAGCTAAAGCCCTTTACAAAGCTTTTCTCAATCTTCCTGCAAAATTGACTTGCTCTATCTTTCATTCTTCAATGCCTCTTTTGTTGAATGTATCTTTGTATCACAGTCCATGAGTCAAATGTATAAGAAATACCACTTTATTTTCTTTAACTGACATTCAGATTTTCCTAATTCAAGCTGGATGGCAGAATTGCAGCCTGAGTCTTTCTTGGGACACCCACCTAGGCCCTGTGCTATGGTTCTTGGATCTGAAGCAGTGCCAAGGCATGCAGGAGGAGGGGAAAGGATGTAACCTCAGTTCGCTCAGGCTGTCTCTGAGGTATCGCTTTCCTCCTTTTCAGGGTCCCTTAGGTCCACTGAAGTTTCGCAACTTTTCTACCGTATCTGGGAAATGGGAACTTTGAAGAGCTGCCAGTAAGGTAGATGAAGAGCTCAGTTTTGAGATACCTGTGGTTATATTTAAGAGAGAAATCCAACAGGCTGTTGGATATTTCATTCATTCAACCAACAAATATTTATTGATCAAATATTAGCTGCTACCAGTGAGTACTCCTGTAGGTGATTGGGATCTAGCTTTGAGCAAATAAATATGATATATTTCCTCATGAAAATTCAATCTAGCAGGCATGGTTCTGAAGTTTAAGGTATATATCTGGATGGATCAGAACACCTTGAATGTAAAGCCAATGAAGAGAATGAAAGAAGTAAAGATACAGAAGTGATCAGATGGCTGAAGAAGCAAGTTCTGGAGTTGGATGGAGACATAGAGTTAAGGGTATTAAAGCTTGGTTTGGTCTTCTGCAGATGAAGGGTCATCATATTCTTAGGCAAGGGGAATAGTTGGTAGGGATTTATGGAGGCTTTGGAGTTTGAAGACGAAGATAGGAAAGAGAGGAAACATGAGTTATTGCTCCAATTTTTTCAAAGTATAGGCAAAATCATTTGCTTGGAATAAGAAAGCCTGAGATTCAATGGAGGATTTGATGTAAAAAGTGGAGGTTTGACAATAGTCATTGAAGACATTGGGAAAGGGTGCTGCCAAGCATAAATAAAGGAAAACACAAATTTATATGGACACCATCTGTCAGCATTATGTAATTTTTCACCAACAGTTCAGCAGATAGGCTGCAGAAGCAGAGATGTGAATTGTAAGGACGTGTTGCATCGTCTTGTTCCATAGCATCTATCACTGTAAGTAGCACATAAGAGGTGCTCAGTAAACTGTGATGGAATTTAATAATTATTTTAAAAATGGGAGGATAGGTAATCTTGAAATATACTGTTGTATTGTCCATATCACAAGTGAGAAATCAGATTATGAATCTAGAGCAACAAAATGTCAGTATCAAGGTAATTCTATTCTAGATTGTATAGAAAAAATGGAAATGTTAATTCCAAGTAAGAAATATATTGAACAATATTTTATCCTTTTAATTAGTTTGTATTGTAATAATAATGCATACATACTTCTTTCTCCCTCCCCCTAAAAGAAAGACAAAAGGCTATATGGAAGTCTCCTACTTTTATGTCTCCATCTACCAGCCCATTCTCCTTCCCAATAATCACCACTGAAAACATTTTGAAGCACTGCCTTCCAAACCTTTTTCTAAGCATATTCTCATTCTAATATTCTCTCCTTTTTTTTCTCTAATTACGAACAAATTCTTCTTTTAGTGGACATTTTTATTCGCTTCTCCAACATCCTTCATTTCCTTCCTCATTTGTCCCCCTGATTTTGACCAGGTACTTATCTCATCCCCAGTTCTGGAGAGGATGAGCCATTTCTAAGCCAATCAGTGCATGACATTCTTCTAGTGACTGTTATTGGCCTGAAGATGTGCACATGATTTCAGTTGGATTAATCATGCTAAAGGGAAAGCTCTTATTTCATGCTTAGAAGAGGAATACTTCTTTTTAAAATTTAATAATTTTTGTAAGAAATGGTTACCTTTTTTGCTATTAGATTAAAAGATCTGTGAATATTGAAATCCTTTCATGGCTCAAGTACTTTTTCTTCCCCAAAGTTTTTCAGTACAGGCATAGACAAAAATTATTTCACTAAGTAATGGAAAGAAGGTGGCTGTGGTTCTGCTGCAGTATGGATGACATAGGAAGAGCTTCCTCAGATAGGGGGCAACATTTGTGTTCTTCTGTAAATGTGGCCTAAGCTGTAATCTGACTGTAGGAGATTGCATTAATTTCTCGTCCCTTCACCCCTTCTCCTGTCCACATAGTTTGTCATGTAATTTGGAGTTCCCACACAAAGGGGAAGTATATTTCTTCACTCCTTGATTCTGGGTTTGGTCATATCAGCTGGTTGGCCAATAAGATGAGATGGAACTAATGGGTGGACCAGCCTGGCATTTTTCTGCTTTTCCTCTTAATGCCTCTGCTATGAAAACAACAAGCTGGATTAGTTTGTTAGTCTTAGGAGAAAGACAGGAAACTCATGGAGGAGAAGCATTCCCAGGTGAATCCAGTTGAAACCAGCTAACTTCCCTCCAGTTTCAGATTCCTGAGTCATTGTAGCTAATAGTGGAACCACCCAGCAGAGCCCAACCTAAATCATTCAACTCCCATACAATAGACAATTTGTGAGAATAAATGTTTCTTAAAGCCACTGAATCTTGGTGTGGTTTGTTATTAAGCATCAGTGTAGAAATAGCTAATGGATACACTGCCTAATCTGGCATTTTCTCCTCATGGAAATGATGGGGGAAGGTGTAAGAGAGGTGGAGACTTTGGGCAAGTTTGCTCTTCCTAGAAGCTTTGACGAAAATGGCATAGATATTTTTCTTTATCAGTATATGTAGTACTACCAAAGTTCTTTTAATGACTTTGTTAGTATTCCATAGTATGGGTATATTACAATTTATTTAGATTTGTAATTTTTCTCAAATACAAGTAATGATTTATAGATATTTTAACACATATATTTTTAATTCCTTCTGAGATTATTTCTGTAAAAAAATCTTGAAAGTGGAATTTCTGGATATACACATTTAAATTTTTACTACATATTTCCAAATTGCCTTCTTAAAAGTTTGTAATAAGTTACACTCCTACTAACAGTACTTGAGAAAGCCTATTTTCCCACATCCTTCGTGGCATTGACGTTTAGTAATCTTTTCAATTTTCACAATAGGCAAAGCATTTATCTCATTCATTTCAATTGTATTTTTTATTTTGAATAAGATTAAGCAATTTTAATATTTTTAAAATCAGTTTCATTTCTTTTGTGAGCCTTTTGTTAATGTGCTTTGGTCATTTCCTTCTTGGTTTCTTCATCTTTTGCTTGTTGACTTGTAAGACTTTTTGGGTTTTAAGGATATTAGCATTTTGCTTTTCACAATGTTACTATATTTTTCCAGTTTATTTTTATCTTTTCTTTTGTTGTGGATTTTTTTAAAATTTAATAAAGAAATTACCAATGTTCTAAATTTTATGTAGTCACATGTACCAATCTTTTTCTTTTATGGTTTCTGGGTTTTATGTCTTATTTAGAAATGCTTGCCACATCTAAAAAATATAAAATGACACGCCCATGTCTTCTAGTACTTCTCATTTTAAAAATTACTTATATCTTTGATCTATTAATATGTGGGATTTATTTTGAAATAAGAAGTCATCTTTCCTCTTTATTTGTAAATGGCTAGTGTACTACTCCAATCTCATTTATTAATTAATCCACATTTTCCCCACTAATTAGAAATTAATGAAATTTTCATAATTTCATAGATCTTGACTCACAGATTCTCTATTTTATATCATTGATTGTTCCATCAATTCCTGCTGAATAAGATTTTAAAACCACTTGTGCGGTTAGTGTCTTCTCAATTCTTTTCTTGTCTGGAATTCTGTAGGCTATTCTTGAACATTTATTTCACTCTGTGATATTTAGAATAACAGTACATGCATAGAAGTGCATGCATATCAGTTATTTATTATGATTATTTCTGGAGTGTGATTAGAGTAGCATCTTTGACTTATTATTAATATATTACACACATCTATTTTTCTTGAAGTTAGAGCACAAGCAAGTAATAGCTTAGTAGTAAAGACTCAATAAGGATTTAAATAAATAACTATACATGAAAAATTATTATCAGAGACCTTAATGAATTATCTGTGTCTCGCAGTGTTTTTGTTTTACTCAATTCCCTTCTGTTTTCCAAACATACAATTTCATCAGTCAATGATGATAATTTTGTTTCCTCCTATTCAATATTTATGCTTTTTACTTTGTTTTCTTATCTAATTGCATTCCCTAGCATTTCTAAAGCAATGTTAAATGTGGTGACAGTAGAATTGCCTTTGTCTTATCCCAAAATATAATGAAATATTTTTAACATTTCACCATTGAAACAGTGTTTTACTTCCCTGACTTATGTGCTATTTTTATTTTACTAAGGTTTTAAAATTTTTAATAAGTAGAAGCCTAAGTATCATTCAAATTTACACTGGCAAATTCACATTTAAATTCATGAAAGTTTATTATTATGTAAAAAACAGATTTTACAGTATGCTTATGAGTCTCATGCTATAGGATTTATGAGCCTCTATCTAATTAAACTGATGATTCCTTAGGCTCTAAAAGTAATATTTTATTCTATCAGTGGATAAGCTTAATATTAAAATGTTTTCTGATTATTCTACATCTTTGGTCTAATGAATAATGCAGTTAACACTTTGCAGCAACTACTTTGACATCAAAAAAAGTCCTTTCAGTCTCTTCAAGTCCTTCACTTCTTGATGAAAAATCTTTACCTAGAGTAGAGGCAAATTGGCTGTAATAAGTTATAGTTGAGGGGTTCTCCACATAAACTCAAATGTTTCAGCACAATTCAGTATTTAAACTTTATTTTTGAAACCTCAGGGGCTTTGCCTGTTGTTTGCTTCATATTCTGTTTTTACCAGTCTCTTGAGGAACGTTAATATGTTCCTTGAGCCTAAAAGATTTTATGCATCCCACTTTCTTGGTCAGAACAGCTGTGTCATTACAAGCTACACACAAATGCCACAAACCATTGCAATTCAGAAGTTAGGATAGACTTTAATGTGGATCTAAACTAAACTAAACATCAACAAACAAAATTAAATATAGATATTTATCAGAGAAATGAAGCTTTGGAAAATTGTCTCCCCAGCCCACCCCACCTGTTGTTTCCCCACTTCTGTGGTTACAGTGGTTAAGAGCGCAGCTGGGGAGGTAACTGTGGATGGGGAAGGCAACCGACTTCTTACACATGGCTGCCCAGATGCGCTGCTTTCTCAGGGATGCAGTGCCCGCCTCTCTCTCAACAGCCTAGCTTGACAATCTTCTACCTTGCACAGCGATGAGGAAACAGTTCGACTAATACAACACCATTCACTGATATGTTTTTTCATTCTATGATTCATTTATTCAGGTTTATGAGTGAATGCCTACTAAATTTTAGCTACTGTGTTAGCAAGAGACAGAAGCCCCAGGAAGTCATAGTCCTCTATGCCAGAATGCTTAAAAGGCCACAGAGGAGTCAGATAAATCGTGTAATTACAAATCGGTGTGGCGACAATAGGAATAAGCATAAGATGCTATTAGGAGCACTTGGTGAACCATATCCTGACCAGTGAGAGAATCTCTTCACAGAAGAAGTGATGGCTGAGGCTAGTCTAAAGGAACCAGTAACAATTAGCAGGGCAATGGGAGCGGTAAGTGCAAAGGCCAGTGATTGAGAACTGGGGCTGCGAGTGAGCATGGAGTGAGCATGGCAAGAAGTGAAGAAAGAAAGGTAGGCAGGAAATAGATAAGGTAGGCTGAACAATGCTCCTCCCCTCCCCAAAACTGTCCACTTCCTAATCCCGGGAACATATAAATATGTTACTTTACATGGCCAAAGAGAGTTGGTAGGTGTAATTATGTAAAGATCTTGAGACAGAAAGATTAACCTTGATTATCAGGCAGACCCCATGTAATCACAAAAGTTCTTGTAAGAAGAAACAAGAGGGTCAGAGTAAGAGAAGGCATTGTGATGACAAACACAGAGGTTGGGGTGACCCACTTTGAAGATGGAGGAAGGGGCCAGGAGGTAGGGGATACAAGTGGCCTCTAGGAGACAAGAAAAGCAAGGAAATGAATTCTCCCCTTTAGCCTCCAGAAGTAACGCAGCCCTGCTGACACCTGGATTTTTGCCCTGTAAGACTCATTTTGGACTTCTGACTGCCCGATCTGTAGGATAATAAATTTGTGTTCTTTTAAGCCACTAGGTTTGTGATAATTTGTTTCAGCAGCCGCAGGAAACTAATATACTAGATTATCAAGAGCCTTCCATGCCATGCTGGAAAGACACTGAAGGTTTTAGTCAGGGAAGTGATTGATTACATTTCTTCCTTAGAATGATCCTTCGGTGTGTTGGAGAATAGGTCATAAGTAGAGCCAGACTAGGGAGGGGGCAAACAGACTTTTTTTTTTAACCTCTCTAGCCACTTAGGGGTGCCACAACGAGGTCCAAGTGAGCATGAGGCTAAGATAAAATAGGTTTCTGTGCCAACTTTTTCCTTGTCAGAAAAGCTCCTCCCTCTCCTCTTCCTCCCTTTCATCTACTAGAACTTACTAAATACCCATTCTATTCCAAGAATAAAAGAGATAATGAAACTTGCATGGAACTTGAATTTTAGAATTTGAGAGAGATAATAACAACAGTCAACAGAAATAAGTGAGGTAATTAATATTGCGTAGGGGTTTTGGAGGGAATAAATAGGAAGATGTGCTAATGCGTTGCACTCTCAGAGCGGCGGTGTCTGCCTGTGTCTCAACAGCCTAGCTTGGCAATCTTCTGTCTTGCATGGTGATGAGGAAACAGTTTGACTAATACAACATCATTCGCTAATATGTTTTTTCATTCTTTGATTCATTTATTCATGTTTGCAAGGGAATGCCTGCTAAATTTTAGGTACTGTGTTTAGTTAAGAGAAGGGTTTTGTTTTCATCACTACTTCTGTGAGGAGGTGACACAAGGTAGGACCCAGAGAATAAGAAGGAGCTGGTCACACGAAGATGCAGAGAAATAGTGTTTCAGATAGAGAACAGCAGGTGCAAAGGTCTTGTGGTCGGGAAACCTTTTAATATTTGAAGAATAAGAGGTGATTTTTATGTAGGCCAAAGTCTGAGAACCATTGCTTTAAACATTATCTTTTTTGTTAGTACAGTGAAAATGCTAATACTTGATGAGCAGGTTTGCTAATTGATGAATCGTGTGCTGTGTGTTCTCTGCGTTTATTATCTGTGCCATAGAAATTCAGCATTTTCCAGACACAGCCATAAACTTGATGAATGTTGCTGAAATTTTAGGCACATGCTCAGATTTCAGGAAATATCCAGCCTTTATAAAAGTGGTTCTCGAGCCTGGTTGTACATTTGAATAACCTGGAGGCTTTTTAAAATTAATATAAATACTCAGAATTCATGCCAGATCAGACTCCTAAGGATGTGGCCAGGGGACGCTAGCAGAAAAGAAAAGAAAAAGCAGGATAGGAGGAGGGAAGGTGGCCGAGAAATGTGCAGTGGGGACTACTGGACAATCCCCCAAAGACACACTCACACACCCACACACCCACACACATGACTGATTAGTGTTTGATGTAGGTACACAGAATGCACTGACGGCTAATTAGTGTTAACCAGAGAAGCAATGACAATCAATGAAAGCTAAAGAAAAAACAAAACAAAAATCCAAAACTTTGAAAGAAACCATAGTTTTAAAGAAAAAGGATGAGAATTACAAAATATAGAATGATAATGAACTAAACTAAATGTTCCTGTTCCTCAATATATTATTTCTACTTCTCCCTACCAGAATTCTTTCTCTTGTCATTTTTCACACTCTAAAATTTTATTATGGAAATGTTCCTTTGAGATTAAAATATTCTTAAAATTGAAACAACAAAGAAAAAGACATTGTTTTCTCTATTCTTCCAATTTCTAGCCCCGGAGGAGCAGAGAAAGGAAGGAGGGAGGAGAAAGAGGCTTTGAGCCTCTGGGAGCAGCTCCTCAGGGAGCATGGTGACAAGGCAGCAGAGCAACAATGACAGAACAATGGACCTGGGCATTCTCAGAGACTCCAGGGCACTCCTGAGTGATACAGGCTAGCAGCCTAATGTTCCCGTACTTCAAGGGGCAGAGAGGTCTGGAGGATGTTGTCCATGTGTTCATGGACAACACATGAAACCCAGTTGATAGATAGCATGTAGATGGCCCATGTTAAAAGAAACATGGTGGCGCCTCATACATTAGTAGCAGATGCAACAGAGGACACTATCCAAAGACAAGATGAGAAACCTAGTCTTCAGGGGACCCCAGAGATGTGACATTATTCCAGATATTCCTCCCCTAATACCACATGAATTAGTTTTCTAGGGCTGCCATAACAAAGTATGACAAATTGGGTGGTTTAACCAAGAGAAATGCATTGTCTCACTGTCCTGGAAGCTGGAAGTTTGAGATCAAGGTGCCAGCAAAGTGGATTCCTTCTAAGAGTTGTAGGGGAGAATCTGTTCCACATCTCTTTCTTAGCTACTGGTAATTTGCTGGCAAACTTTGGCATTCTTTGTCTTGTAGAAACATCAACCCAGATCTCTGTCTTCATCTTCATGTGGTATTCTCCCTTTGTGCCTGTGTCTCCCAATTTCCCTTCTTTATAAGGACACAGGTCATATTGGATTAGAGTCCACCCTAACAACCTCATTTCACCTTGATTACCTCTTTAAGGATCCTACCTCTAAATAAGATCTCATTTTGAGCTATCGGGTATTAGGAATTCAACATATGAATTTGGGGGACACAATCCAACCTATAATACCTTGTATATAGAACTCTAGAGAGAATGGGAGAAAAAGAAATCTGACTTTGACTGAAGAGTTAACCAAGAGACTGAGTTGAAACTGGCATGATTGAGTCACCTTGTGTATCAAATAGACTTTAATGTGGCCCCATGATCTCCATGTCCTGGTAATCATGTCTTTGTAGAGTCCCCTCCCCTTGAGTGTGGGTGGGACCTCTGACTTGCTTCTTACCGATACAACTGGGCAAAGGTGATGAGATGTCACCCTGTGATCATATTACTTACATAGACTCCATCTTGCTAACAGATTAAGTCTCCCTTGCTGGCTTTGAAGCAGCAAGTTGCCACGTTGTGAGAGAGCTATGGGGAGTGTCACACAAGGAGCTAAGAGTGACAGCCAGCAAGAAGCCAGAGCTCTCAGTCTTGCAACCACAAGGAAATGAATTCTGCCACAACCTGGGTAAGATCAGAAGTGGATCCATGAGAACCACACCCTGTCCAATCTCCTGATTGCAGCCTTGAAGAGGACTGAGCAAAGCCATGCCCAGACTCCCACCCCACAGACACTGTGAGAAAAGAAATGTGTGGTGTTGTAAGCTGTCAGAAAGAGAAAGGAAGAGGAAGACAAAGAAGAAGTAGGAGGAGAAGGAAGTGGGGGAGGAGGAGGAAGAATAGAGTGAGGAGGGGAAAAAGGGGAGTAGTAGAGAGAATAGAAGCTATTATCTTCCTTTCTTTCCAAGTCCCTCTTGCCACAGCCTATGATGGGGATGTATGTGGCTTTGACTAGAATATGAGACTCATAAATCATTTTTCTGAATCAAATGAAAAAAGAATATGACACTGCATTTTTAAAACAAGATCGAATTAAGCTTTGGTCATGGAAAAGAATATGTCTCAGAAAGGGGTATTCAACAGAGCATCTCTGGAGATGAGTAATTAGAGAAATGTCAAAAATATTTCCTATCTATATCCTACTGAATTCCTTCCTAAAACCTGTTACACACACGCACATGAAATTTATTATGCCACACTCCTGATTAAAATCCTGCCAAGTTCCTCTATCTTTTGCAGACTGGGTCACAGCTTCTTAGACTGGCACATCAAATGCTTAATCATTGCTCCCCACCAATTCTACCAAGCCTCGTCTCCAGCCACTACTCTGCAGACTCTCTGGACTGGGAATGTCAAGTTAAATGGATGCCTGTAGACAGCTTCCACTGAACCACCTGCTGAGTGAACTGGTGCTCTCCATTCTCTCTGATAAGTACACTGATACCCACGTTGAGATGTGGCTGCAAGCAGGCTGTCCTCTAGTGTGTCGTATTCTTCTGCTACCACCAAGTGACATGTAAACTCACCCAAGTCAGTTGTATGCATTCTCAAACTTGTTTAAGCTGGTAGGACTTGTTTTTGTAATTATATTATGCAAGCTTATGAAATATGAGTATGCAAAGAGAGACAGCTATTGATTTATGAGGACTACTTTGAATGGTTTGAAAAGACTTGGTAAGTATATGTTGAAAGAATCTTGCTAGTAAAGTGGGGTGGAAAAGTGATGGTAAAAGGTTTGAGAGCAGAAAAATATTTAAAAAGCTAGGCCTCTACACTTAGATTTCTTTGCAAGAATCTTAAAGTCCTTTCCCATTTGGAAGAAAGCAAAATTAGAAAGAGTAGATGATGTGTTATTGGTGTGTATTTACCTAAGAAAGACAAAGCAAAACTATAATCAATAACCCCACACTCAAAAGAATGGCCTTGGCCTTGTACCATGACATGGTCTGAATGTTTGTGAACCCCCCAAACTCATATGTTGACATATTAACCCCCAAGCTGATGGCATTAGGAGGCAGGGCTTTGGGGAGGTGATTAGATTATGAGGGCAGAGCCCTCATGAATGAGACCGGTACTCCTACAGAAGAGTCCCAGGGGACCTCTTTTGTCCCTTCCACCATGTGAGGACACAGAGAAGTTGGAAATCTGCAACCTGGAAGAGAGTCCTCACCAGACTCCAACCATGCTGACACCCTGATCTGGGACTTCCCAGCCTCCAGAACTGTGAGAAATGGATTTGTGCTCTAGGTTGTAATTTAACCAGTCTAGGGTATTTTCTATAGCAGCCAGAATGGACTATAATGGACTACGATGTAACAAATGAGTGACCAATGAATACATAGGTGTAGGTTTTAAATGAAAGTAAAATATCCAAGCTGAATATATGTAATTTTCTATGAAAGCACCCTTTATCTGAATTTCTGGAGTAACTCCCCAACACATTACTGCTCCCAATTGAGACAGGCAAGGAGGTGTCCCCTACTATATTAGTAACTCCCCAAATGTCCCATAAGCTCCCCCAGCTCCATTACTTTGAAGGAGCATTTCCTCTGCCAGGGCACGCTCTCCCCCGACTCCAGGCTCTGTTACCTGGCACACTGCGTTGCATCCTGCGCTACCGTGTCAGTGCTGACCTCCTTCACATTGCCCCTTCGTGGCACTTCTCCTTAATGCATCTTTCACCTGTTTTTGTTCTTATTTTCTCACCCAGCAGCAGAACCTCTTTCTTATAGCTGAGGACTGTCCCACTCTATGAAGCAGTGTCTACCTCATATGTACAAGATGAAAACATAGGTTATTCTTTTCACTCCCCATTGCTAGAGCCCAGGCATGCGAGATGGGTATTATTGCCGTCCACCTCAGGCATTAGCTCTGCCTTTAAACCTGAAAGCCAGGGGTGTGAAGCCATTGGACACTGCTGCTGAGATGACCCTGGGGCTGGGTGGCCACAGCGGGGGTGGCTATTTTCATTTTTTTGAGGTGCCAATGGCAGGGTCATGGAGTAGCTCTGTGGCCTCTGAGACTGGTTGTTTGACCTTCCCAGATACTCTGTGAGTCCCCTTAATAGCCTTTAATAAATTCCTTTTCTGCTCAAATTAGCCAAAATAGATTTCTCTTGCTTAAAGCTAAAAATTCTGACTGATATTTTGCCTTAAAACAATGGTATGACATTGTATTATAACTGTTCCTATGTGTTTTTGTCCCCATACAATTTTGAGCTGAAAGTGTCCCATTTCATCTCCGTAACACCAGTGCCTAGCACAGCGCAAAGTAGTGTAGAGCAGATCCTCAAAAATTTGTTATTAATTAATTTGTTAATTACCTATTTAATTGAAAAAATGATTCCTCTGAAAGTCCAAACCAAAAAGGTGACAGCAAACAGTCGCTTCTGGGTATCCCTCAATGCACAGTTTTCATAGAAGACAAGCACAGCCACAAAGAGTTCTGCAGCATTTAATTAAATATGAGATGGTAACACACATCATATACTTACATACTTAGCAGCTCTGCAAAATGTTTGTAATGCATGTGGAAAGTACACCATCAAATCAGAGACCTTCCCTGTAGTGACTGATGGATATTTTTAAGAATAACTCCAAAGAGAAACCACCGAGCTGGCAAATATGCCACCTGATCTAAAACATTCCCAGACTCTCTACCACATTTTCTTCCTGGCCAGTTGCAAGTCTGGTAGCCTCTCCAGAAGAATTAAGAAGACACAAATATGCACATCTGAAACAGCCCATACTTGGCTTTTCTGAAGCAAATTCCTGTTAAAAAACACACTGAAGGAAGAGGCAAAGGCTGGTAGAAAATGAACCCAGTAAGTCAGAGTGCCTCAGACCCAGACATGGCTGTTTGAGCAAATTAGCTGCCAATTTCTCAGTCGTTTTTTCATTTTGTGCTATACAGAAATGGCAGTTTACATCTCTGATTTATACATTGTCTCTGACCAGGAGTTTTTCTTTCTTAATGAAATCCAATAAGGGATTGAGCAGAACCAATTCATAATCTTGCATTCTACATTGTCCTTAAGTATATAATGAAGCCTTAGCAGCAGCTATGATTACAAGAGTATAATACGTGGATTTTAAATGCCTCCAACACAGACAGACACTAAATTCCAATAGTGACATATGCTGAAAAACACTGGAACAGAGGATTTTAGAGCTGCAGGGACCTCAATATTCCTTCCTTTAGGGTCATCCCTTCTTTTCTTCTAGAGATTATCTATTTACATCAGGTATACAAAATTATGGCTCCCAGTTCCGACTTCATGTGAGGTTTAGTAATTTACCTGTCTTCTCTGTGTCCCAGTTTTCCACAAGTCAAAGATAATAAACATTTCAAAGAACCTCTGTGAATAAGGTATCAGAGACCTAGGTCGGGCATGAGATTTTGTATAAACTTTTCTTTGAGACTTGGCTCACACTTCTACAAAAGATAAAGAATACCTGCCCGCCTGGTGGACAATGTCTTCTGCTACTTATACACCAGGCAGATTCTACTTTGCCTCCATGCAAATTTATGTCATTTTTGTGGCATTTTCCTTATCTCCAACAGGACATTTTCAATATATTTCTGTTATAGCATTTTGCATTGTAATAATACTTTGTTTACAAAGCTGTCACTTTTGTTAGATTTTGCACTTTATGAGGCAGCATGCTATCCTTATTTGTCTTTAGATCTGCTGTGCCTAACACTATGGTTGGCTCACAGCAGGCTTTTCGTAAATACTCACCAAGGAGATGGAAGAGAATGCTTATAGAAGTGCTTTGAAAATCACAAAAGCACTAAGGAAACCTAAGGGACTATGGTATTGTACTTATTACTACTGATGCAGAGGAAAGCACTTTGGAAAATAAACCATTCAAATGAAGAATAACATGGTCTGATTGTTCCTAGTTCTTTAAGCCAACAGATAAGGTCCATCGGTCCGCAACTTAAAACCCCATTCACAGACAGCACAAAACAAAACAAACAGGAAAATTAAAATATTGAAAATGTTTGGTGCCCCTAAAGAAAGTAAAAACAGAACAAAGAAGAAAATTTGAAACATAAAAACAACAGCGTAAACCCCAAGCAAAACCCTGGAGAACCTAAGTCCAGTCCTTCTTACTTCCCTGGGCCGCCCCTGCCCTGTGCCATTCTGTGAACAGCCAGGGTCTGGTGGCCTGTGGGAGAGGGGTTAGCTGCACTTCCCTGAGCTGACATTGCTCAGCTGCCTTGTCTTGGTTTGAGCTAGTCACTAGAAATTCATTTAGACCAAGAAAAGTAAGACGACAAATGTCAAATGTTAATAATATGTCTCTTCTCTGTATCTTCTGTAACATAGCCACAGTTGGTTCACTGACTGCATGTGCCCATAATTCCTTATCCCTGAAGTTTATGGCAACATCCAAGGCTATAGAACTCAGTCTATGCAGCTCAGGAAAATTTGGGGACACATTGGTTGGGGCAGTGTCTATACACATGGGAGGGGTTATTCCCCACTCATTGGTCAAATATGCCAGTATTTAGGGTCAGCGACAGGTTCTTCTGGCAATCGTGCATGGATGCAGTTGGGTGGTGGCAGGAAGAGGACTGTTGTCTTGATAACTAGCAAGAAAAATTCTGGGCTTCTAATTTGTTTTCTCTTGAGCTTGTTTTCAGAAAAATGAAATTGAATGGGTTTTGTGTTTTTTTCTTGCCTTCTTCACCTTCTTTTGACATGGCTGGCCTTGGTACTTCACACCAGCTTGGATGATAAGTTATATGGTCACCCAATATTAGTGAGGTTTGGCACTCAGGAATGGGACAGTCCCTAGTGAAGAGAAAGGTCCTTGGCTCAGGGAACTGTAGCTGGACTCTCAGCCATCAGATCTTGGCTCCATCCTCCACTGAGTGAGCAACTTGGACAAGTTACTTAACTCCTTGATTCTCAATTTAATTATCTATTAAAAGAGAATAATAATAATAATTGCATCCATCTCCCAGGATTATGGTGAGGATGAAATGAGACAAGGTGTGTAGAGCACTTGCATGGCAGTGGATAGATGGGAAGTCCTAGTAATGGCAACCATCATTGCTATTCTCCTTTCCTTCTTCCTTCTCTTGCTCTCTTCTTGCCTTACTCACCCTTCCATTATTTCCTTCATTCTTTCTTTCATTCTTTCCTTTTTTTTTTAAATAATTGAATCACTGGGTCTCCTGAAACCTAGTGACCAAATCAACATGGTAGAAGCAGGATGTCAAGGGTCACTGAACCAGGGAGGAGTGGTCAAAGCCATGTTTCACAGTCCTGTAGACCATGAAGTGGGATTTTGTCAATTTTCTCTTCTTTGTGCTGGGAGGGAGAATGGGAGCTCTAGAGTTCTCTCAGGCACCTTTGTTGGTCATAGTGGGTTCAGTCTTGGTGTCTCACAATTTACTGGTTTTGGTAAAAGCTGGACATGGTAACATAGGCTTCTTCTGGACTTGGTCCCAGGGAGGTGAGGATGGGTTGCCCCTGAGCAACAGGGTTCAATGTCAGGATTCCTGACTGGAGAGGAAATGGAGGGGGTAGGATGTTGTTCGTAGTCTCTGGGCTAAGTAGTAGGCCCTGGTACACATGAGGCCCATTCTTGCCACTCTCTGGGGACATGGGGGAGGGGAGTATAGTGGCATCACATGCACTGCCATTCTCAGCCAGGCACTCTAGGGGTGACTCTCTGAAAGTTTCTGGGGTGATGACTGTATTCTCAAGTGACAAACTGGGTCCCTGCACACTCTCTCCAAGCCTCTGCTTCTCAGACTCCTCTGGTTGTAGAGGAAAAGCTTCTTGCAGAAAGCCTTCCATTTCATCTCGAGATTGAATGCCATCCACTTTATGAATCTGACAGTCCAAGAAACTTTCAGGATTGAAACTCACATTCAAATTCTGCACAGAAAAAGAGAGAAGGCATTAAGATGGCACCAGAGAGAGAGGCATCACCAAATGTTCAGTTCAGGAAAAGATCTAGAGAAACTTCTGACAGAGAATTGCCCACATGTTCTTCAGGTGACTCTTGCCTCTGGAGGTGCTGAGACACTTTAGGGTCTAAAGTGTCCACTGGCTGTGCCCTCCAGCCCTAGGAAGCCTAGAAGTTCTGAGACTTGTATCTCATTTTAGTTCCCTAGTGCAGCTAGGGTCTTATGATGGACGCTAGTTAGGGGACTCATAAAAGACCAAAAGTTGAGGTTCAATGTTCCTTGTCCTGGAATATCATTCTTGGTTACCAGGATACTGCCAACTAGTGCTTTTGTAAACACCAAAAACACTTACCTTTCTTGGTTTCTTACACAGTTGTTCAAGAGTCTTCTTATGATCCGGGAGACTGGGCCATACAATAGACTTAATCCTGAAATCAGAGGACATCGGTAGATGAAATAAATGGTACAGGACATAGGTACAGTGAGATTTTCCACTTATTCTGAGCCAGGAATAGGAAGAGCAGATTTCTAGTCTGGGCTATGCCACAACTAGGTGGGTCGAGTGATCACCATGATCAAGTGACTTGCTTTCTCTGGGCTTCAGTGCCCTGTTAATCCAAGGAGGGTTGTACCAGAGATCACTGCCATTAATTTACTCTGTGAATAAGACATGACAACAATACACCTCTGGGGAAGAGCCCTAGAGGGAAGAAGGCTTGAAATGAGGTGTTTTTTTGTGGCATTCTGGAACTGAGTCATTTAGGTGTTGTGGTCTTATTCCTTCTCTGTACTGCCAGCAACTCCTTTGCCCTAATTTTGGTGGAAGTAGAGGATATTTTCTAAATTGCCCAGGGAAATTGTTTAGTACTTTTAAGGTAGTACTTTACAAATTAGGGTGTTTATAATCCTGGAATTATGTAGCCTTGTGTTGAGGGCATCTTCCTAGAATATTAAATAACTGGTGTATGTTTAAAACATCATTTGTATGATGAAACAAGCATGGTCCTATCATGGGGTAGAATACAAAGCTCCTACGAATTTGTGTGCTGAAAGTCAAGACTTCGAGTGCGTTCTACATTTGCCATGGGTGATGCCTTCTAAACCCTTTAGAAGACTTTGGAGGAAAAGCTTGGGAAACACTGCCTTAAAGAATTCCTCCTTTGAGGAAAAGGTTTGCCTCATGTCTAATTTATATATTTTTGCCTCTTATGAAATCAACTGTGGAAATTCCCTGGTACCTAAGGTTGGAAAGTGAAATTGGCCACTACAATTCCTAAAATGCCTTATTCCTCTTTGTAGTTTTCTCATCAATAAATGGGGCTCAAGCCCTGGTGTCTGGGATCCCACACAATCATCTTTACAAATAGTTGAAGAAAGTTACCTTCTTTTCCATAATACATAGGCCAAGATGACCAAGAGAGCCACAGAGAAGAAACCAGAAATACTGATGGTTAGTAACACAGGATCCGTCTCTTCTGGAATACAAGGATAGAGCACGGTTAGCATTTAGTAAGCATGCATTGGGATAGATTTTCAGGATGCTTTGAGTTTATTTGGTAACGGGGGCCCATTTATTATTTCTTGAAAGTTGCTGTTCAGTAACCAGTATGATGTGCCAAGTTTATCAGGAAATTTTGGCATAAATAGCACTAACTTGGGTGACCAGGCCCAGAACATCTGCCACTTGAAGTGTAAAGTGGTCTAGCATCAAAGGTACCACCACTCCCTTTCCTTCTTGACTTTCCACCAAAGGAAAGAAGCCAGACCAGAGCAGGGGGCAATGACATAGATGTTCATCCCTTAGTCATAGCAAGTTCCAGGGTGAGGATGGGAAGCTGCTATGGTAGAATAGTTCCCTCTACTGCCTCCCCCAAAGGAAAAGTAAATGTGAATGTTTTGGGTCCCCAGGGGACTGCCTGTGCCATGTTCTCTGGCTCTTCTGGCCAGTCTCAGCTCCTAGACCCCAAGGACATCTTCATCATTTCGGTAAAGGAGACACAGGACAGCCATACCTGCCATCACCAAATGTGTTCCCCAGCGGGGTCTTAGAGATACCAGCCATTAGGATTCTAGGCTAAATGGTTAGCTGGAGGTGGTGGGTGGGATTTTGTTCAGAATTATTAGCAGTTCCTAGGAATGCCCAGGATAGTAGCTCCAGACAGCCTGTACCAGTTATCAGTTAGATGAAGGAACCCCAGCTTCTGCTTCCTTGTTTTTCAAAAAAGGGAGAAAAACAGCAGGCAGGATATTCTACAAAGAAAGGGTAAGAATGCCCTGGGGGAGGGGTTCCAACTCTCACACTTTGACTTTGACATGCAAAGCACTATAGGGGAACAAAGACTTTGCCACTCCTCACCTGCACGCTTGGTCTCTGGAGTTCTGAAGTGGTAACTTGGGCTCCATTCACTCCAGAAGCCTTCAAAATAGTCGGAGGAATAAGGGATGGATCGCACTTTAATCTCATACATTGCGTCATCTTGTAGCTTTCTCTGCAGGAGTGTCAGCTTTGTGCTGGACAAATTCACGTGCTGAAGAGTAAAAAGTACCATCACATTTTCAGGATGGAAAAAGAGGTGTTGGCTAGATCTCCCAAGCCATTGCAAGTGGAGCTCCTTTAGTCACGTATGCACTCTATTCAGGTTCTCTCATGTCTGTTAGAATAGGAGTCTTACTATGTGGAGGAGCCAGCAGCAGAATTAGGGGTAGAGTCTGTGAGCTCATAAATGATGCTGTGAGTGGCCAAGGAGGAGAGTGAAATGATGGGTCTTTATTCGGATGAATTAGGCACTCCCACTTTGGGAGGATATAAATCAATTCCAGGTTCCCACCTTCCTTTCTACACTTCAATATCTTCTTTTTTTTCCTCTTCCCTTTCAAGTGCCAAGGCGAGATGAAAGTTTAGGTTAGTGAGCAGGAATCAATTCCCTCCAGAAAGATACCTTTCCACATTGGGAATAGTAATATAGAGACAACAGTCTCCCTAACACTGTGTATTATTCTTAAGAAAAACAAAGCTCTATCAATTTGATAGGTAAAAAGTAGTCCATTTATATTTATATTTGTATTTATTTGACAATCAATTTTCTTATATTTATTGAATGCATATATTTATTTTTGAGACTTTTCTAAATCTTTGTTCATTTTTCTATTGTGATATTTGTCCTTTTTAATGATTTATAAGAGCTCTTTATACATTAAAGATATTAACCATCTGTCAGCTGCATATGTGGCAATTTAATCCTAATTTTCAGTATGCCTTACAATTTTGATTATTGTGTATTGATATGTGTAAGCTTCTACTTTTTATGTGGTCACATGTATCTATCCTTCCCTTTCTTCTACTGCTTTTATGCTTAGAATGTTCTTTTTCATGTCAAGTTTATATAACATTTGCCCATATTCTTTTTAGCTTGTTTAGAGTTTCACTTTATATAGTTTCCTTAAATCATTTGTTATTTTTCTTTGTTGTTATAGGAAGAGTATTAGGCATTTAACTTAATTTTTTTTCCAAATAATTAACTGATTGTCCTGGCATTATTTATTCAAAATTCCTCCTTTTTCCACTAGAGTTGCTTTTCTGTTGATGTGATTTTCGGATGAATAATGAAAGACAGCGGGATCAAGGTCATCCAGTTGATGCATGTGCAGGGGGCAGGGCCCGCAGGGAGAAGGTGGCTGGGGCAGGCATTCCCGTTACATAAGCGGCACAGTGCAGTATGCTGCACAACGCAAGGCTGACCTTGGCTTGCGAACACAGGACAGTAGGGATAACTAGGTGCTCTGCTAGCCTTAGAAAGAGAAACCACTATCTATTTTCTGTCCCCGTGACAGAAAGGACAAAGTTACGCTAGCAATCTGATAACTTGGGATACTCTACTATTCTCCTACCACCTCCCCAGAACAGATCCCGGGGACTTCCAGATCATTCCAACCTCAAGGCATCATGAATAAATAGTCTAAATAACCCTCAAGTTTATGACAGGTAAAAATTAAGTTGTTACTTCAGGAACTAAGACCTCAGGCTTTAAAATAAAAACAAAACAAAGACAAACATTCCACCTCTCCTCCTTACCTCATACTGTTCCCACGAACCCCATAGACCAAATTGTGGCCATGACTTGGTGATCAAACACACGGATATTTTTTTCCTGATTTGCCTATGAAAGTGGTATAAGACATGACACTTTTTGAGGCCCCCAAATAAACGGGATCAATTTGGTCTCGATCTATATTGTTATCCAAGTAACTCACTTAGAAGTATCCTAAAGACAAAACTTAGAGCAAGAAAAAAAAAAAAAATCAGAGCTAGAACCGTATGCTCCAGGGAAGATCCAGGTTTTTGTGGGGCCTGAAGCCTATATAGTGTTGGGGGCTTCTTTCAGTAGAAGGTACGTTTTGAAAACAAAATTATTTTAGGCCCTCCCAGGGTAAATGCACGTCTAGGACAGTAACACATGTAACATTAAGACATTTTTATTTTATAAATGTGGTTGATTGACATACCATCCAGTTGTTTTCATCCTTTTCCTGGCGGTAGGCTACATCGTGCATTAAATTTTTTACATACTTCTTTTGCAAGTGTGATGTATTAAATGTCACCACAAAGTCATTTGCTCCCTCACGATAGATGACACTTACATTAAAAGGAGCCTCTGGTTTAACTGGAAAAGAAAAACAAATGATGCCTGTATAGAGGGCAGTCAAGGAAATAATTGTGATATTTAAAATCCATCTCCTCTGAAAATCACTCCCACCTTTTCTGCATCTGTAACTGGCTGACTCTTCAGAAAGCCGTATCTTCTTCCTGGGTGCAAATGCAGACCCTGTTTCCCAGCTTCCCTTGCAGCTGGGGGTGGCCTCATGAATGATACGAGTGGAAGTCACGTACTCCCACTCCAGGCCTGGCCCAGGTGTGACTCCTGTGCTCAGGCCCCTCCCACCACTTGGAGTCCTGCGTTGAAGATGGTGGAGCCACAGGATGGAAGGGCCCTGAACACTGCTTGGAGGAGCACCACCCATGGCTTAGAAACACCGACTTTGGCTCTGATATGAGTGAGAAATAAACTCATGGTGTTTGAGATATCATATGTTTGGAGGCTTATTTTTTACAGCAGCCAGTGCTCATTTTACACTAAAACCCACTCTCTTTGCCTTTTGCATACTGAAGAACTTTATTACTAACTAGCCCCGAAGCAGGAGCATTTCAATTTCGAGTCTTCATTCTTCCAATAAAATAGGGTTCTATGCTGGAGACCTCACACCTTGTGTCAGCTACTCAGATGTGGAGGGTCTGCATCCTGGCCCTGGCTCGTAACTTCCGGAGTGGCCTCAGGGGATCCCCTCTGTCAGCCTCAGCTGCGTCACTTCTGGACTGATCTTGGGCCTCTTCCTTCTGCCTGCCTGGCAAAGTTGCTGTTAGGATCCCACATACCACACACGCTGTGCTGCTGGAGGGAGGCAGGTATTATTTCAGGCAAAGCAAATCCTGAGAAAGGTACTGATTTCCCACACAAGTGCTGAGATGTCCCTGACCTGGCCCCTTAGCCAGGGCTTGTCGACTACAGCCTGGGAAGTTAGTTGTCTGGGAATGGGGCCACTATTCTGTTTACGTGTCTGGTCTGGGGCCCCGTCATTAATGAGAGGGTGTGTGCTCATCAGACTTTCAATCAGTAATCTGAGCTGCATTCTAGGTTATCTGAGCTGGACTTTAGACTGACTTACTGGTCCAATAAAATGAAACCTTGGTGACAGAATTTGGCCCAGTTATTGCAGTCACTTGTCCATCGTGGTGACTGCCTAAATTTCTCCTACCTTGCCCTGGAGTTACTGAACAAGAAGTGACTCCTTAACTCTCGAATGTCTTGTAAAAAGGGAAGTTTATCCCTTTTCACCCTAACATGGTCCACCAAAAGGTAAGCTGTGCTATAGGGAAGCAGGAGGAAAGGCGGTGGGTGTACAGGAAGAGCCTGACAGAGACCCTGGCCGCCCTCCCACAACTGCTGGGCCCGTTTCTACCCTTCACTCTGTTCTCAGCACGACCTTCTGACACTGAAGCCCTGCCCTGTGCCATCTCCGAATAACGGAGGAATTGAGGGAAGAGCACACCTACTAAGGGCTGAGTATTTTGCTTATACTGCCTTCAAACAACAGTCACTTATCACTATACTGATGAGGAAACTTTGTCTCAGAGAAGTTAATTAACTTATGTTCGGACCCCTATAACATGGCTTAACAGAATTTAAATTCAATTCTGTCTGAATCTGAGGCTCACTCTTCATTTAGCTTTTGTTTCTATACCCTGTGATCTCACAGTGGCTTGTCCATGCACTCTCTGGGCAGGTCTGCCTCTAGCCCAATAGTGTCTTTGAGCAAATTAGAAAAAGGTGCTCATTCTTCAAGCAACATACTTAAAAGGTAATATATGTTCATACAACCTGAACAATCATATCTACTCTGCCAGGATGCTGTCCTCTCCAGCCTTGCAAGGGTGAGTGAATGAGGGGGCAGGTGGTTGCAGGGGGGCTCTGGCTCTGGGGTTCAATCAGGAGCATCCAGTTTAAATTCAGTTAAACGGTAGTTTCATTGATGAAATGTCACATTAGGAACCAGGAGAAGACGCTACTGTGAGACTGGCCTGCACCACCTGTCATCCTGGTTGCCCAAGGGTGCTTTCCAAAGCCCCCAGAGACTCACACCGCCCCTTCCTCAGGGGCTTGTGCTACCAGCAGTGTGCACACACTGCCTCCTCCCCTGGCCCCTCAGATGAGGCATGCCAGGTTTTTAGTCTGCTGGGGTGTGCTCTGTGTGGGCCTCTGAGACCACTGGGTGTGTGAGATCTGGAGATTTGTATGTGGCAAGGTGTCACCTGGGGGCTCTGGGTGTGCTGTGAATATTCACATGCATGCAAGGGCTTGTGTGCTGGGGTGAGTTTGTGTCAGAATGGGCTCTCCCCTGATTTCCAGGACTTTGTCAGAAGACCAAGAATCTCTGCCTTCTCTGCTCTCAGATAAGCGACTATACATTTGCAATGCAAATGGTGAACCTTTAGATGTGGTGACCCTGTGCAGGGAACAAACTGAACATCCATGGAAGGCCAGTCTCCAAATGACCAAACCCCAGCTTGCTCATGTACTTGGAGATACGCTGTTGTTACCATCCTCCCCACCGCGGATAGTATTCATACTGGTCATGGCCAATGTTACTGTGTGTCTATGTGCACGACCATCCACCTGTGTCTCTCTTCCACGACATTGCCTTTTTCACAAGATAATTGTTCACATGTGGAACTTCTGCTTTTACTCTTTATTTTGCCATCTGAGTGAAATAAAGCTGAGATACAGCTAAGTTTCTCACTCTTTCTTGTCTCTAATGAGTATTGCTCTCTTACTTTTAATTTTCTTTTTGCAGGGTGAAGAGAGGTAGGAATAGGGAGAGAAATAATCTTAGTATTTAAAACCAGCAAAAGAATGTATATCTTTAATCACTTTGAATGGTTTTTCTCCTACATATATTATTTCATTTGGAAATCTCTATAGGTAGAATAAAGACAAATAATTAATATTCCATCACAGTGATATATCATAATTGGATTACACAATCCCCTATATCAGGGTATCTCTGAGGTTTTGCAAGAAAAAAAACTTTATTCACCTCAGGGCCATAAATCTGTAAATAAATGAAAATATTTTTGTGTCTACATTCCCAGTCTTTCTGATGGTTTTGATTTACTCGACTGGTAAACAAATGGTGAATTGGTAATTAATCTTGACTTACAACCACATAATTAAATAGATTTGCTGATTCCTTTCATTATGTATATAAATATTATATAGAACCAAAGGAAACATGCAGATATTATAATTTTATTTAAAATGTAATTATTAACATTCATTTTTGGCAAAGTATAATCAGATTTGGCCATGCTTCCCTCCCATAGTGAGTCTCTTAGGAAACTGTGTCAACTAGGCTAGGCTATGGTGCCCAGTTGTTTGGTCAAATGCCTGTATAAAAGTATTTTATTTAGAATGATTAACATTTAAATCAGTAGATTTTGAGTATAGCAAATTATCTTTCATAATGGGATTGGTATCATCCAATCAGTAGAAGGTCTTAAGAGCAAAGCCTGACATTCCTTAAAGAAGAAGCAAGAGTATCTCAAGAATGCAATACAGAAAATCAACTTGAGTTCCCCGCCTTGCAGAATTTGGACTCAGGACTGCACTCTTACCTTAATCTCTAGCCTTCTGGCTTTCTCTACAGATTTTGAAATTGCCAGGCCCCACATACACACAAGCTGATTCCTCAATAGAAATCTCTCTCTTCTATCAATCTGTCTAGCTACCTACCTATATATCTGTCTATCTCCTATTGGGTTTCCTTCTTCTGGAGCACTCTGACTAATACAGAAGGCATATTTACTTTTTAAAGTAACATAGTAAGTTAGCCAAACACACTCAGAGTCTGGTGGGAATATGGCGAGAAGACTATAAGGAATTCAGGAGAAGGCCCAGTGAGGAAGGAAAGGGCACATGTACACGAATGACAGGAGGCCCAGCTCTAGTCAGAAGCTTCATGTAGATTTGCTCTTCCCTCAATCTTAGGTGTCAAACACTCTCTTTCATAGCTGACTTTGAAGATACTCAGAATTCTTTCACAGTAGGAATTAATAGTATAAGCTTCAAATTTTTCATTTTTTAAAAAGTGCTTTAGAGGATTTGCTATGATCAATTGCTAATTGTTTCTACCATTTATCTACTTTTAACATACAGAAAGTCCAGAAACAGTGTCTTCAGATATCCAGAAAATGACAACCACATCCCATATCCCTAAATACAACTTCTTACCTATCTTGACTATGTTCAATCTTTTGCAAGTTATACTCTTTTGTTCAAGCTTCACACATATTTCACTGTCGCCAATCAGTAAGAATTTCTTTGTCTTGATGTAATAGACCTCTTGAAGCTTACTAAAATTCAGACAGTTTATCTCCAAAAGGGCCCCACTGTAAAACAAAAAGAGAATCTGTCTTGATTCAAGCAGGAGTTTCTTTATACAATGGAATGGTACCATACGTGCATTTCAGTTGTATGACTGTGACTCTGTTCATAGGTATGTGGATGGGTGGGTGCACGTTAGAGAGAAAGAATGAATTAAAATAATGTGGCTTTTTGCTGACATTATACTCAGTGATGATTTACTCAGTCACTAGATACAATTGAACCTGAAATATCAAG
>CAUYSK010019566.1:0-41348 GCA_963575035.1 Avahi laniger | reverse complement strand
TGTACAAAGGCCTAGTAGCAAGAGAAAGTATGTAGAACATTAGGAATCAACAGAAATCAGGGTGCCTGAGGCAATGAGATTAAAGGAGAGTATAGTAACAGATGAAGTTAAAAATGTAGGTAGATTGGAAACAGTTCAGTTTTGCTTTTATCTTAAGAATAGTGTGATGCTATAGTTTTCATTTTGTTTTATTTATTTATTCATTTGTTCATTCATTCATTTATATTTGGCAAAGATTTATTTTTTTCTAACCACTTACACTGTTCCTGACACCAAGGATAAAATAGTATTAATAAATGAGATGGCTATGTTGCCTTCTTTAGTGAGCTTAAGAGGAACATTTTATGAGTAGGGGTTTGGGTAATTTTAATCACTTTGCCTAATCATTTGATGCTGGTCCACTGAAGGTACATAGCAGTACCTTAATTGGTACTTGCTAATTAACTTATGATGATTATGATAATTGTGATTTCATTGTCACACGTGATGATTGTGATGAAAGTGGCTATATTAGGAATGTTGGTAACCTATAAATAACTAGTTGACATGCTCTCAAAAGAGGCCAATAACTAATGGTCCACTTGGAAAAATCATTTTGATAGCATCTGTTCCTGCCAGTGAAAATTGTTACAACTTAGTATGAAACTCCTTGAGCAAGATATAACTTATTTCATACCGGTAATTTATCTTTTCAGCTTTGCTTTCAAAGAGTAAAAAAATAACATGCATAGTCTGGCCCTTTGGGCCCCACTCTACCATGATGAGTGGATCTATTAACAGAAGCAAAGTTGTTTTTATCAAGATTTTAGCTAAGATTTTTCTTTAATCAGTAACCATTTTCTGCAAGAGAGCAGATAGGATTGACCCTTGAACTCACTTAATCTGTGGTTGTCTTTTTGAACATGTTGATTCACGTTCTTTTATCAAACAGCTTCTCTGAATTTCTCATTTCTAATTTACTTTTCACTCAGTTTTGGAATCAGTTCTAGCGATGAAGGCACATGTTTTGGCTTATTATAGCCTATCTCTCCACCAATAAGTAGGGTTCTTTGAGTAAGTGCTCAATAAATGTCTGTTGATATAATGTGAGAGAGAGTGTCGCTCATTTATATTTCATCATTTTCCAAAATCACAGAACGTGAGTTTGGCCATTTCTGAAAGGTGATGGGGCCTTCAGATGTTCTGTGTTGAGAATTCAAATTCTAAAATTATCTGAGACAGACATCTGGAATACATCTTTTCCTTCATTTTGATTGACAGTGAACTTGGCCAGGAAATTAATGGAGTAAAAGGAATGATACTTAGCAGTCCAGGCATAAGAAGAATCAGAAGGAAGAAAAGCCTAAATTACCTGGGAAGGAGAAACTATTGACCTTCTTCAAACAGAATGCACAGCCACATCAATAGGATTTTCCCAGTTTTTCCAATATAAAAAGATCCTTGGTAGGCTGCTTCAGCCTAGGAGTGGCATCCCAGGCTAGTGATGGATAGTCCAATATGCAAACAATTCGGGCTGAAAGAGCTGCTTTACACTAGAGGAAGTCAAATTACAGTGAGACAAGTAGAAGAAAACTGTTAATTCCAGAAAGGGGATTTGATTACTTAATTGCATACATCAGGATCGAAAATGGATTCAGAATGCAGAGGTGTTATTTTTTGATGGTGCATGATGTGGTCAAAGTGAAAAATACATTCACTGATTATTCTTTCCTTGATTAAAACGAGGGGAAACTTGATGAGAAACCTAATTTCTTCCTTTCTGCTAAGAAAGAAATCAGTCAGTTGGTCTGGATAGTGTCTATTCAAATATTTGTACAAGATTTACAGAATAATCTTAAAAAGACTGATTGGAAGAAGTGTAGCTTTTGTTTTCTTTCTTTTCTCTTTTAGTTTCCTGGTGAGTTGAATTTGACCCTTGTAAAAAGCCTGCTGGTATAGAAATTCTGATCCAGACATAGAAAATTAGCATGTCTGAAGCAAAGCAAAACAAATTATGCCTAGGTGGCATAGAGCTGTGTTCTCTAATGATCTCTTTGCATGGTTTCCTGAAGCTTAGTTAAATTAGTGCCTTAAAAACTTAGTGTTTGGGTTAGTTACTTGATGATAGAGAAATCATTTTCATCTTTTAGTGAACTAAAAGAAATTCAGCAGGACTCTCAGCAGTAGTAAGTTAAGCATAGCAAGTAAGCATAGTAAGTTAAGTTAGCTCATTCCTGTTTGCTGAAATGTGTCATGTGTTCATTCCCATTTTTCTTCTGTGCCCATGTTCTGTATTCCAGGCCCTTCTGCTGCACATCCACGCATACCACACAAGCACACAGAAACAGATGCTGTGCATGTTTTTGCAATTAGCACTTAGTCTGAGTTAGGTGGTCTTTAAGAAGATACTGAAGAACAGCTCATAGGCCACCAAATTAGAATGGGCCTGAGATGTAACTCAATTTAAGCCTCATACGTTTTCAGTCACTAGAAATATACTCCACTCAGATGGCTCTTTCTGTAATGAGTAATTCTGTTCAAAAACACTTCCTTGTACTTTATCAAAAACTTATGTCGCTTGGTCTAAATTCCAGGTTGGCATCACATCTGATCCCTATTTTACGTGCTTACACTGCAAATATTATTGAACCTTTTGGAAAATTTAAAGCAAAAGTCCAGAGCCTAATATACAGTGAACGCCCATGTCCCTGTTACCAACTTCAATAATTATCGACTCAGGGCCAATATGCTTGCATTTATTGCCCACTCCACTCTGATTATGGTAAAGCAAATAGCACACTTCTTTTCATTTCATTACTGAATAGTCTATTATGTATCTCTTTAAGATAACCATTTTATCTCTGTAAGATAACCATAATATCATTATCATATGTAAAAAATTAATTTTTTATATTATCAAATCTTAAGTCAGTTTTCAAATTTCCTCTACTGCTTTGAAATTTTTTCTTTCTAATTTGTTTGAGTCAGGCTCCAAATAAGGTTCATACTGATATAGCTCTTCAATCTCCATTATTCTATAGATTTCTCTCCATTTTTTTTCCTTTGAAAATTTTTGCTTGAAGAATCTACGGCATTTCAAGCTTCATGTAATCTTGATTTTGCCAGCTACATTCTCCTGGGGTCATTTAGCAAGTTCTAGCTCTGATATTATCAGTAGATTGGTAGGTAGTAAGAACTAAACGCTCAAGTTCAAGTTCAATTTTATTTTTGAGAGAATTAGGGAAGATTATTGCCTACTTGATGGTGTGTACTTCCATCTGAAAGTCTGCTTGTCTTTCTTTGTAATATTAGCAGCTACCATAGCCTAGATCATTTAAGTATTCATTAAGGTTTGCCAAATAATGATATTCTCTTTCTATGACTTCTTCTTAATTTACTAGCATAGAATACTTTTATAAAGAGTTTCATTACCAATTCATGGACTTCACCATAGTTGATGTGTTTTATTTCATTGCAGTTATAAACATTATTCTTGCTTAAATTGTCTCATCTTTGGCTAGTAAGAAAGAGACCATTCAAATTGACTTCTAGGTCCTTTTCTAATTTTTTAATTTTTTTTTTCCTTAGAGATAGAGTCTCTAAGTCTCTCTGTCACCCAGGCTAGAGTGCGATGGCTCACTGCATCATAGCTCACTGCAGCTTCGATATGCTGAGCTCAAGTGATCCTCCTGCCTCAGCCTCCCAAGTAGCTAGGACTATAGGTGCACACCACCATGCCTGGCTCATTTTTTCTTTTTTTAATTTTTATTTTTGTAGACATAATGTCTTGCTATGTTGCCTACACTAATCTCAAACTCCTGGCCTTGAACAAACCTCCTGCCTCAATTTCCTGAAGTGCTCAGACTATAGGTGTGAGCCATTGCATCCGGCCTAGATCCTTTTGATGTGACCTCAGTATTTTTACTTTTGGCATGACAAACTCTCATACATATCTTATAAATTTCCTGTTCCAGGTCTGCAGTCAACCATTTCTCCAAAAAACCCTGTTCCTTTTTTTTTTTTTTGAAATTGGTAAATAGAGATCACAACATGAGTGCTGAGATTCTCATTGCTGTTGGGTTGGTCTTTAGAACTTTTCAGTGAACAGAGTTGGGAATATGCATTTTTTTATATGTAAAATATCCCATGAGTTTATGCAGATATTTTCAATGTAAAATCAATTTAACAGAGCTTTTAAGATTTACCCTCATCAATTTTACATCTGCATATTTTTCCTGAAAATCCTATTTTCAGTGTCATCAACATAATTACTCTTTAGTTTTATCTCATGCTATATACAACACTATCTCAGAGTAACAGTACTACCACCAGCACTGTGATAGCTACCAATAATTTAAATTTCACATAGTTCTTTTTGTCCTTAAAAACACATGTCACGTGGTCAGTTTGTTCTAAATTATTTGTTCTATTTTATTTGTTCTAAATTATTTGTTCTAAATTACTTGGAATATTTCTCTTTCTGCAAGCATTTTGAAATGGCTCCCATGCATCCCAGAAATCCCAGAATCTTCTTAAGTTCAATCATCCTGAGCCTTTCGAAAAGCATTTTGTTACCTGTTACATGATTTAAAGTCTACTCTACTATTAATAGCATAAGTTTTTTTGGGGGGGGGTTAATATGTTTTAGTTTATGTTCTCTGTACTATAAGTGGAAGGTTAGAAAATATTACAAAGACATGCGTTGCTGCAGCTTGTATAGGCAATAGTAGACTGAAAGTAGCACAACCATCTGTTTCAAGAACCTGATGCCCTGGAAAAAATACTCTATCTTGAAGGGATGACATTAACTCCACTAGGTCTATTCACAATAGTGGATAATTATTTCCCCTAATGTGCCTATTTTAGGAAAGAGTGTGTTAAACTTGCCATTCTTTATTAGTTTGAAAGATGAGGTAAAACAGGACTGGAAACATTTCTAATTGTAGAATTTTGTCCAAGAAAATGAAAGATTAAAGAGCTCCGTAATGATCCAACCCGATTCATCCCGGACAAGTGAAAGGGGATGTGCAGTGAACAAATCATTTAAACTAGTTGTACACACTAATGAGCATCGAATTTGCTCTGTCCTCCCAGGACCTGAGAACTAGGAGTTACTACAGACTGCTCAATAATGGCATTAATTTAATGTGTAACAGAAGAGAAAATGAAGGAAAGAAACAAGAAATGTAATTTCCACAGAAAAAAGTAATTTGGTAATGATTTTATTCATTCGACAACATTTACTGAGCTCCTCCTACATGTCAAGCATAATTCAACTTGCTGGGGATAACGAATATGAGAGGGTTATGCACTCTGCTCACTAGCAAGTTGTGGTCAAACTGGGAAACCACTAACTTTATGTAATATCTGACAGTATAATGCAGGCATGCACAAAGTACTGTAAGACCCCTGCAGGTATATAAAAGCATTTTGATGTCATTAGGATCTTTGATTACATGAGCCTCAATTCCTGACATCTTATATGTACACATGTTAGATATTAAAATTAAGTGATGATACAGGAGAGGATTTCTTTGCAGGCGAATGAACTATTTCCACCCAGTTATTGCAAAAACTGCTTCCCATGGAACACTACTTCTAAGGATTCTTAATAGCATCTCCAAAGTCTAGTTGTTTGGGGCATAGTGATTTGAACAAGCTTAGAAAGATTTCTTTACTGCACGACTTCTCCTAGACTTCATTATCCTAATATGCTTTGTGAATTGAAAAGAGAGAGATGTAAATAGGCAAGATTTGTTTCCCTAACATAGTTACCTATTTTTTCCAGAGGATACATTTTACACAACACATAGTTTCAATTGAGATTGAATTGTAAATCATGAGAAAATTCAATCCAAGCGAGGGAAAGAGGAAAAAAATGGAAGAGGGAGGGAGTGTATGAGCTTCTGTAACTGCTGACTGGTACACCTCGCTTGATCCGGGAGGTAAAGCAAGTCTCCAGGAATTCGGTTCTTTCTGCTACTCTGATCTCTCCCGTTGCTGGGTTCATTCTCAAACAAGCTTTCTGCTCATGGTTGTAAGCTAGCTGTCTGTAGTTCCTAGTTCGAATCTAATGGGAAAAAAAGAGAGCCTTTGCCTTGGTGTGCTGAGAAAAATTCTTGGGAGTATACACTTTCTTTTCCATCTCTCCTCAGCTGTTTCTGTATTGTTGTTGTTTTCTGACCACTGAGCCTTAGCTGCCTGTTGGATACCTTTGGGACAAGGCAGTTTAGAAGAATTCTATGTAAGAAGTAGCAAGAGCCCGCAGAGGGACATGAGGCTTGGGAAAGGAGGTCATCTCACCCCAACAGAAATCTCGGGGAATGGATGGGCAGCCTTGTCACATACTGTTGAAAAGCTCTAACCAGACGGCTTTCAAGAAGAGATAGCTGGCATGCTGCCTAGCAAGGGCGAACTCAGTGCTGGTCAAAAGAAGGACAGTGGGTGGTGTGTTGGCCCTGGCTCAGCTTCCATGTGACTCTGTTGCTGCCGCTGGCAGCAACTGCCTCTCCTGAGACCATCTTGCCGTGGATCATCACGGCCTGAGCTCTGTGCCCTGTACCCTTTGGGGCCTAATCTTTAGATAACCTTTAAAAAATTGTGCCTATGATGGGTTCCCCCCAACCCAAGAGTTTGTTTTGATAGATTTGAAATCTACAGACAAGTTGAAAGAATAGTATAATGAACACATACATTCCCCTGGATTTACCAAAAGGTAATATTTTCTCTCTTTACACACCCCCCCAACACACACTTTTTTTCCCTCTGAAAATAAGTTGCAGACATTGTGAAAGTGCACTCCTGTTTCAGGATTCATCTCCTAAGAATGATATTCTTCTATATAACCGAAGTACCATCCTCACTTCTAAGAAAATTAATGATGATTTTATTAAAATTACTGTCCATATTCACATTTCCCTAATTGTCACAATGATTTTTTTTTATAGATCTATGACTTTCGATTCAGAACTTGGGATGGGGGAAGGGGATCATGCATTGTCATTATTGTTCCATTTCTTTAACTCCTTTAGTCTGGAGAAGCTCACCTCCCTTACTGGAGTGTATGTGGGGGGCGAAGTTGGCGAAGGGTAGGAAGTGGTCTTTCATGTTGATGATTTTGATGAGGGAAGGCTTGTGGTTTGTGGAATAAATCTCACTTTGGATTTGTTTGATGGTTTCATTCAGGACTAAATGAGGGGTTAAACATTTTTGGCCTGAAAACTACCCAGATGAGATTGTACCTTTGTCAGTGATTCACGTCAAGTAGTATAATGTCAGAAATCACATTTTTTGATGACGTTAAATTTGTTCACTTGGTTGATTGAGGTGATACCTGCTTGATTTCTCTATTGTAAAAGTACACTTTGTCTTTATAATTACTAAGATTATCTGAGGGGTGACACATTGAGGTGTGTGCATATCCTATTTCCTGTCAAACTTTTCCCGAGATGTTAGTATGCATTGATGGTTCCCGACTAAATTAATCATTACATCTCTGGTTGCAAGATGTTGATTTTCTGATTCTGTAATCCCTTATTCACTCTGCTTTTTAAAAAAATATTATTAGGAACTCACGGATTCCTTTCAACTGTAATGATTCATTTACAGGCATTATCGACTTTCTTTTTTAGTTCTTGAATTGTCCCAAGTTTGAAGAATGGGAGACCTTTCAAGTTGGCTCCTGTGTCCTTTTCAGACATCCCTAACATTTCTTCCCTTATAGCACACCAAAATATTCACTTTCTATTTTCTCTCCCCAGACCTAGAAATAACCATTTCTCCACTAGATGGTTTCTTTTGTTGAGGAATGGTATTTAAAAATCAAGAGATTGGTGATAAGGATGTCATGGGTTCTGATGTCCTTTTTCAGTGGACAGAGCCAGGAATGTCTGTCTGGAGTTCATAGTGGGACCTCCAACTGCAATCCAGTACCACAGGTTCTTCTTCCTCATGCATTTCATATGTTTCTCCCTTCTTCCCACAGTGGGAATCATGGTTCTTACCCACATCTGTAAATTTCCCACCATACATACAAAATAGTGCTGGAATTACTACACCAATACCATTACCAACAACAGGCCTATTTAAATAAAATTTAAGATTTCTTTCTGTCCTTAGAATATATCCACTGAGGCAATACCGTAAGACTACTTGGTTCAAAAGTTGCTTGAATAAATTCTTTTTTCTCTATGATTATATCATTAATTTAATATATAGTTAAATTAATTTGTTTCTGTTCTGTTCAGTTTTATAGCTCTCTCCCCATCTTTCTATATTTAATTTTATTAATTTACTTAATTTTATGTTGGAATATGTAAGACATATGGTTCAAAATAAAATACGTAGAACACTATATAGGCATGTTTTTCCATTTTGCTTTTATCACTTAATCTATTCCTGGAAATCACTCTATATTAGTTAGAAATTTTTATTCTTTTTCACAGCTGTATTGTGGTAGAGTTACCATAATTTATTTGATTAGACACCAATTTGGGGGCATTTAGGTTGTTTTCCAATATTTTGTTTTTACAAATAAACCCAGACTGAATAACCTTGTGCACATTTTTTGTTGTTGTTATTGGAGTTTTATTTTCAGGGTAAGTGCCTGGTAGTAGAATTGCTTAGCCAAAAGGTAGCAGCAAAAATAGTTATTAGATATTGCCAAATCCCCCTCAACAGGGCTAGAACAGCTGACATTCCCATCAACCATGTTTGAGAGCGCCTTCTCCCCCTTACCTGGCTGTGTCTGTTGTCAGTTTTTGGATTTTGGCTAGATTCATGGGTGAGAAGTGGTATCTCTGTGTATCTTATCTGATACCAGAACCACAACAGTGCTTTGTCCCAACCTCTTGTTCTTGGAAATTTGAATTACTCTATTTTAGGAGTTAGATTTTGCTTTGTGAGACAATTTTAATGTGTTTTCCTTTTAATAGGGACTTTTAAGCTCATTGACATTTATAGATATGGCCAATAAATTTAATCTCAACTGTCATATTATTTTATGTTTTTTATATTTTGGTTGATATTGCATTATTTTTGTTGTTTGATAATGTGATCTGTTCCTTGCTATTTTTAAATAGGTTTTTTCTTGGGCCAAGAGAGGGTGGAAAGTTTATATTATTATTTTAGTGATTATTACAAATAACTTTTATATGCTCTTAGTTCTTTTTTCCTCACTTAGGCTTCTGTATTTGGTTTGTCAGCTTTTAAATGATACCTTTTGACTTCTACCTATGGAAAAATTCATTTGCTTATTCTATTTTACCGTTTCTAGCTCTTTTGTCCTTCTATTTTAGGTTTATGATTCCTACTTTGTCAGAACACATAAGAAATACTCTTCTTCCACCCTGGTTCCCACCTTTGTTTTAATGTTAGATTTATAAGTATATATGTTTCCTGCTCACCATCAGTTATTTTGCCAGGCACATCTTGGTTGGATGAAGCACGTTCTCTACAAGATTACCTAGAAGGGGCTTGTAAGTGCAGTATACCCTGAGTTCTTAATTGTACAAAATTTTTCTATAACCTTGGTGCTTGAAGGATGGCTTGGTTGATTTTTGGAGGGGCGGTTCTTTTCTTCTTTTCTTTTTTTTTTTTTTACCTTGCAGGTGACCTTTTGTTTATTTATTCATTTATTTTTGACCTGGAGGCCCAAGGGACATTTTCCCTGAAAGTGTACTGTTAAAAATTAGAATAGGTACAAGCATATTAAATCTTCTTTGCCCATTTTCTTTATTAGTTACTTTGTCTTGGGTACTTTTTTACCTCTATGTTATTTGTTTTCTGTTCTGTTTTTTTATATTTATGCCTTTCCTCGGTGCTCCTGATTATATTTTCAGTTGAATCAGTCCTCTCTTGAACACGTTACACTTTAGTTTTTATTTCTAATATAATTTAGTCTTCAGTTTATTTCCAGAGTTGGTCAACTCTGGTTTCACAGTTTTATGTTTTTTTCTGTCCATATACATTTTCAAAATTTTAATTTGAGCTATATTTCCATCTCTTCAAATTCTATTTTAGCATATTTCATTTAGGGTCAGGGATTGTGTTACACTTTTGTTCTATTGTAGAATTTTGAGCAGAATTTTTATCAGCTGTAATATTTTGATTCTCTTTTTATATTTTGTTCTTATAGGAACATTGAATAGATATTTATCTACTGATCTCTGTTCATTTTGAAACATTCTTTTCTTAGGCCATTAGTAGCAGTTGTGCGTAGAAAGAGGCGAAAGTGTGGGTGACTTATTGCATCCCATGGTTTAAGAGAGCGTTCGTGTTTTAGTACAGTAAGGTTCATTTGTTTTGACCAGTGTTTTTGGAGGGAGTGAGGGGAATGTAGATAGTCTTTTGATTTTGTGATTCCCTTTTGCTTTTATAGGAATTCTACTTTTCATCTCTTTCTTATCTCTTCCATCAAGGCTTCAAGGGGTGCCCCTTCCCGGTTACTCCCTCCCTCCCAGAGCTGTGCCTTCCTGTAACTGCCATCTCTGCCGCTTTGCACTGTGAGCTCAGGTCTCAGGTCTGCTCAGTATTTCCCACTGACGAGGGCTTTCTCTGGATGAGGTTATTTTATCTGCGCCCCACTATCACCAGGCTTCTGCTTCCTCTTCTCTGCTCAGTCTCCACCTGACTTTCTGCTCCACGGTGGTCTCGAGTGCTGCGTCTGCTGGATTTAAGTATTTTTCTCCTACTTAAGTGTAATTTGAGGATCATATTTCTTTTTTCCTAGTTATGATGTAGATACATGCTAAAAAACATTTTTATAGTTTCTCCTTGTTTGATCTGTGTTTTTTTGAAGGGTGCATGGAGAGATTAAGATTTAGGTGGCTTTTATTATCCTATTGAAACCAAGATTAGGTTCTCCAGCACCTATTCTGGATACGAGGAAAATGGAAGGCTGCATATTTTCTCCTCTTTGCATTTTTACTATAGCTATCTTAATTCTTCCTTAAGAAATATAGATATAACTGTTTAAAGTGGGAGACATAGGACAAATTATTATCCTGTTGCAAAGTTACCCACTCTTAGGGGGTGCCAGACTTAGCAAATGAAAATAGAGCATACCCGGTTTAATTTGAATTTCAGATAAACAATGAATAACTTTTTAGTGTGAGTATACCACTATATGGAATATATTTATACTAACAATGGTTTTGTTGTTTATCTGAAATTCAAATTTAACTGTACATCTTATATTTTATCTGGCAACTCTACTTTAGCGAAAGAAATGTTTGCTGCTATTCCTCACATTCCATTTGATACTTGGGATGGTGCTGAACATAAAGTATTTGTTCAATTACAGATACTAATTTAATTTAGTAGCAAACTTAATGATCATAATATGTGTTATTTCCTAATGAAGTGTGTAGATACACTAAAACAAAGTGTGTTCCAGTTCTATTCAATCTCAATTCAAGTTGGACTAAAACATTTATCTTTTCCATTATATGAAATGATGTTCTACTTAATAGTGGTGTTCTTCATGTTTTATTTTTCAAATAACCTTTAAAAATCCAACTACCTTAAACTTTCTATCATAACATAAATTAGATATATGAAAGAAAGATAGATCTGATATAGCTAGATAAGTGTATCGAAAGCTAGGTAAACAGATACATAGAACAATTTCACAAAAGTTAATGAGTAACCCTATTTCAGATTGTCTTTTTTCACCTTTATAACTATACCATATTATTTTCTGCTTACTAACCCTGACTTTATGTTTATGTAGCCGTGGTGATCATCTAATCTCAGGAAGGTCAAAGCCAGCTGTGGGATGCATATGGTCTTCACTAGGGATGGAGAAAGGGTGCACCATTTCCCCACTTTTAGCCAAGCAACAACTACTGATGGGGCTGTTACTGAGGGACTTCTTTCTCTTGGGAGGGAAAAGCCTTTTGTGACTTCTCCTTCCTTTCTGCTTGGGATACTGGCGAGGGATATAATATGAGGAGCTAAGGCAGTTATCTTGCAACCAGGAGTACTTGAGGGGACAAAGAGCCAAGGGCTAAGAACAGTGGCTGAGAATGTAGAGTCTGGTTCCTTAGGGATGTCATGAACTTGAAGTCACCTACTTACAGATTTGTTGAGTGATAATGCCTTTTTGGACTATGATTAGTTAGGTTTTCTTTTCCTTGTGGGTGAAAACATTCCAAACTAATACAAACTTCTCACTAGAAAGTAACTTCAGGAATTTATAGTTAAACCCATCCATTTAAAACAAAATCCATTTTATGCTTTGTTCGAGTTACAATCTTTGGGGTATTGTGATTTATCACTTTATTGCTCTCTCTTCCCTTCTACTGAAAAATAAGGTGTTGCAGAATAAAATGGGAAGGGCCGCATCTGTCTGCTGTGTCAACTGATCAACTCTTTGGATTTCTGCAACTCAAATTCAACATTTTTGAGTTGAATTTTTCATTTCCTTCTCCACTTTTTCCTCTTTGGAAAGCCCTATTCTAAATCGACAATGAAAACATACCACTGTCAGACGTGAGGATGTTTTGGAGCACAGTTGTCTGTGAAGTCTTTATATTAGTTACTGATGAAGAACTTGCTAATTAGGTAGGTAGAAAAAACACCCTGCTTGGAAAACTGTGTCCTACAATATGTGTGTGAGGTTGGTGAGTGTGCCAAGGAAAGCAGTTACCCTAGTACTGAATTTAATTGTGTCAACATTATTTCTTTCATTAGTGATTGGCGAACAATGTGGCTCTGGCTACAGGAGCAGAATTCTAGTTTACCCTGAATGTGCCACTATGAGAGTTAGGAGTTACTGTAGAGAAAGTTCAGTGTCCTTACCTGTAAATGGAGATGCACCACTATGTTTGGATACTGACTTCTCTGGAATTATCATTTTTCTCTACCATAAGAAATTCTTGGATGCTGTTAAAGCAAGTTGCCTGGTTAGACTCTTAAAAGGATTTGACATTTTTTATTCATAAGAAAAACATTTGCAATTACATTTGCTAGTGTAGGATAACAATGACTTTGTTTTCTTTCTTTATTATACTCTAGGGTCTGGAGAGAATCTCACCAGGTCGAAGAGGCAATCTTCTCTGTAGGTTCCTTTATTGAGTGGCTAATCAAATGCATTCTGGAATCCTTCATCTTTTTCTGAAGCCTCTGCTACTTGCCCTAAACATATTATTGGTCTGTCCAAGCAAAATATTTCATTATCCTTGCAAGGATACTTTGTAGATTTTATGCTAGTTTACATCTGCAAGCAGACAATGAAAGCGAAGATGTCAGGTAGATTGAGACAATTATTTTTACTCAATCTAGAAGGAATAATATTAAAGCAGTCTTTTTAGTAGCTATCTGAATTGATTTTGCTGACTATCAGAGGTGAGATTGTTTTTGCTTTGCCCTGTAAGCAGATTTATTTTTCTGTGGATATGTCATAGCAATAACGCATATCACACTCTTTATTGCTGTAGGTTTTGTCATAGAAAATTTTCTGTTTTTAAATTTTTATTTGAAATTTGAAAATATATTTTGTTTTGTTTTGTTTAATCTTAAATGGCAATAGGTCTGGAACCTCAGTTTTGCTCTAACTTGCTCTTCCATGGCTGGGCTTTATTGCCCAATGCTTATAAGAGCCTCTTTTTAAAATGAAGTTTTGGTGTTCATTGAATAAATGTCAGTTCAATAACAGCAAAATTGTAAAGAACCCAGAGTATAAATTTAATAACGTATTTCCCCCAATGCTATCCAAGGTCTCTTTTTTAATTTCCTTCATTACTATGACCGTGATCTCTAATTACATTGTTTGTCTTGTTTGTCTACTTATTTATTATTCTTCTATCCCAATTTGAATATAAACTTTGTGAAGGTCAGATTATGTGTTTTCTCATTCCTTGATGTAAATTAAGCATCTAGAAGACCTTTAATAAATATTGCTTGGAAATTTTAAAAAATAAACATGCAAGTGAATGAATAAATAAATGTTTGACATTTTACAGATGTAGAGTAACTGTAATGTAACTTCCGTTCCTCTAGCTGTTACAGGATAAAACAATTATACAATAGATATATGTCCTACAGAAGGACTTGCAGATAACTCAACCGTGACAAACACACATTAATAACTAAATCCTACGCATAAGGTTGAAAATTCTCCAACTGTTCACGTGAATGAAGAAGCCATATTAACTTCTGTGTCAGTCAAAACTTCAATGCTTCTTGTCCCAGTAGACACCTGATAGCAACTGTATGGGAGATTTAAGTGAGAATCACATAGCTGATCCTACACAACCTATAGAACTGTGAGTGGTAATAATTAATTATTGTTTCCAGCCATTAAGTTTTGAGGTAGCTGGTTTATACGAGATAGGAAGAACAAAAAGTTGACAATGTAAACTTTATTGATACTAGGGATTTTTTTCTCCCTTTCTAAGCAACACACTGTTATTTGAGGCCATTAAGTGTACTACACCTATTCTTTGATTGTATAAAAACATGCAGAGTAGTTATGCCTGAAGAATTCATGTTTCTAGGAAGAAAAAAAGACTTGTGGGTGTCAAAGTGAGCTAGCGTATTCACAAGAAAGCAAAGTTGTATTGAGATTTTGTCTGCAACTAGGTATGATTCATGTGGGTCTTCCCTACCCTACCTCTTCTGATACGATTGCTTGATTCTCAGAATAAGAATGTTGGCATACTGATAATATTACACACTTTTTTCAGAGCTTCTGTACCACGGTTGCTACAGATTTCTTATAGAAATAAGTGTATTTGGAGTAATAACTTATTAGAGGCCATTGAAAAGCCCTTCAGAACCTTGAACCTTCAGAATATTCAGAAAGTTGAGTCAGTAATCTTAAAGATCTAGAGAGAAAAAAAAGTCAAAAAATCTGAAAAGACCTATTTGAAATCCCACATCCCTTTTATTTTTATATATAATTACAACAAACTAATAAATCTTTCTCTCCTTTAAGATATCTACTTGAGTGCCTTATTTCAACACTCTGTTGCTCTACATGTTGAGTTTAAACTGATTCAGCTGGGTTCTATTAGGACAGTGAGGTGGTTCTTAGTCTTGAAGGGGTCAAGACTATCTAATCATCGCTTGGAAGTGCGTGACTTCTCCGTTATGTGCATTTGATCATCTCCTCCTCCTCCATCCCTCTTTGTCCTCTTCTTTTCTCATCTGTGCCACCTTTGTGACTTGTCTTTGATTGTAAATATCCCTTGAGATGATCTAATCTACAGGAGCTCAAGGGGTTGACTGAAGGAATTTGAAGTGGCTTTTACTGTTCAGAAGTTCTGCAAAGTCCTGGAAAGAGTTGCAGCCTTCAATAAAAAGCTGTGAGAAATTGAAATGTGATAGGATTTGGAGAGTAAACCTGCATGTGTTATTTTGCTATTTATTTGTCTGTTTTTCTGTCCATCTGTTCGTTTGTGCATCCATCCATTTAAAAGAGCTAATGATTATGTTGTCAAAACCTGATTGCAGAATGAATGAAGGTTTGGAAGGATGTCATTTAAGTATAGCCCTGTGCTTCATTATTTGTTCAACTGAAAAATGGATTGTTTTCTCCCCTGAAAAATAGCTGCTCTGCTGTTATGTTTCATAACAATATTGTCATTTATGAAGTAATATAAATGAAGAAAGATGACATATTAATAAAATTGTATTCCAGTATTTTCAAATGATGTTCACATTTCCTCTCCTCGACCTTAACTGTCTTCAACATTAGAAAATTATTTCCCATCATTTTTTCTCAAATTTTTTTTTGTGACTTTGAAGAAGTAAAAGTAATGGGAGCTGAAGCCAGTTGGTTGTGCTTGTCCAAATCATACTGCATTCTACTCATTTTAAAGAAAGGAAAAAGTGTTCCATTCTAGTAACACCATTTCCTGAGACCTCAGTGAATAAAAAGGAGGCAACGGTTTCTGAGCAGATTTATGCATAGAGGGAACCCAGAGGGTGAAGAGTTCTTTGCAAGCAGAATTTTGCAAACCGTGTAAACAAAAAAATTACATTTTAGAAAAAAAATGAGGGTTGCTTCCTGCTAATGTTCCCATAATTATTAAATAATGCAGCTCAATTGCTTCTAAAATTCATTTTTATGACCTCCAGCATAGAAATAGTTTCTTGGCTTATAGTCACTTAAAGAAAACATTTTAATTGAAATCATCCCTAAGCAAACACAACTTAACTAATTTACTAATAGCACAATTTGGGGGACAGAGTAATATATTAAGAAATAGTTGGGTTTTGATTCATAGTCAACCAGGAAGAAAGTCATTTGGCAAAACTGAGTTTCCCCTGAACTTGTGGAAGAATTGCTGAGTGCCCTAAAAGGCAAGACAATATTCAAATTGAGCCATATACCGAAAACCGGAGATGAGTTGAGACATGTTTGCTTTCTTCATGTGACTTCTGCACCCCTGGGCTCCTCCCCCAACAGGAGAAATTTCCTACCAGGCCTCTGAGGGGGTAATAGCTCACCTGTCTCTATGTTACATCTCTCCTGACTTCTTCTGCCAGGAGGATGGAACACTGTAAGTGGCACTTAAGTACAAGCAGCACCCCCAAACAAGCGTCTTCTCTTCCCATAGATTAATATTTCCCTATGAAGGCTCCAGTCCCTGCACATTTCCTACGTTGTTTCTTGGACCTTTTTATTGACAAAGTCGAATAATCAGGTGCCCTATTGGGAGCCCATGTACAGAAGATGAAGATTTCCAGATCCCATTCGTACCTTTTTTTAGTACCTGTATCATATGTCTTGACTATATCAATTATCCTCTTCTACATTTTATTTTAGAATTTACTTCTGCCTTCTCTCTTAATATTCTCTCTATATTTATTCATCAGGGTTCACCAAAGAAACCAGAACCAATAGGATATTTATAGAGGGAGATACATTTGGAAAGAGATTAATCATGAGGGATTAGCTCACTTGGTGACAGAGGCTGAGAAGTCCCTTGATCTGCTGTCTGCAAGCTGGAAGCCCAGGAAAGCCGGTAGTGTGGTTCCAGTACAAGCTCCAAAGGCCTGAGAACCAGGGGAGCCAATGGTGTAAGTCCCAGTCTGAGTCTAGAGGCCCGAGACCCTGTAGCACCAATGTCTGACGGCAAGAGAAGGCAGATATCCCAGCTCTCAAGCAGATAGCAAATTCACCCTTCCTCTCACTTTTTGTTCTGCTCAGGCCCTCAACAGATTGGGTGATGCCCACCCACGTTAGTGATAGCCATCTTTTTAAACTCAGTCTGTCCAGTCAAATGCTAACCTCTTTGGGAAAAACCCTCACAAACATACCTTAAGAAATATTTACCAGCTTTCTGGGCATCCCTTAACCCAGTCAAGTTGACACACAGAATTAACCATCACACCCTCTAAATAAGTATTAACTCAAAAATTATTTTTCTTATAAACACTAAAGATTATAAAGATATAATAATAATAATAACAATAATAATGCAAGTTTCATTACCACAAGTGGCTTGTATTTCACTGGGAAGTTAAAACACATATATAACCAGAGATTACTGACATGAAGAGTGTTGGATGGGTGAGCAGAAAAACACTGGCCTGCCTGTGACAGGGATGTTTGACTGAATGTCCAGGGATCTTAGCATTTGCTTAGAATCACGTATTTGACACTTTTAGGTGTTCCCTCTGCTCTTTCCTTTCCCAGTTTTACAGCCAGCTCTCTTCTCTTCTAGGCAAGCTGCTTCAGCTTGATGCACTGATTTTTCTCCTGCCTTTCCGGTTTGGCTGACTTCCCTCGGGCTGATGACCTTGTGTGTTAGAAAAATAAGCTTGTGCTGTGCAACAAACCACCCTCTGCTCACCTCTTCCGCCTTATCTCTTTCCATTTTTCTCATCTCCCACCTCACCTCTCGCAACCTGTATCCTCCAGCTGTACTGAATTTTTGTCAGTTCCTGTAACACTCCAGTCTCTGATTCTTCTATACCTTTACCAAGATGGAACACTGCCTCTTCATCCCCGCTTGCCCTTGACTAGTCAGCTCATATGTAGGGGCTCAGTTTAAATGTGATTTTCTCTAGGAAGCAGGTTCAGCCTTCCCCCGCCTCCCCCTGAGGGGGTTCCATGTTCCCACAGTACACTGGCAGCCCCTGTGGTAACACCTAACACGTGTTTTTGTAATTACTTGTTTGTCTGTCTCAAGGACTAGACATCAAGGACTTGACAATAGGGACAGTGCCATGGCCAGTGTAGTGACCGCATTGTGGTAAGTGAGAAGGAGAAATGACAATAGAGATGGAGGCGGTGGTTTCAGCTCTAGATTTCTAAAGCCTTACTCAGTTTTTGGACCGGAAGTGTTGGAGATTGGTGTGAGTCCTGGCAGGTGCGGAGGGCTGTACGTATAAAAGGTAAGCTTGTTCTTAGTGCCACAGAAATGCTCACTAAGTTTTAGAGATGCTGGTTACCTGTTAGCACCAAGGCCAGGTAATATAGCTGAAACCAGTTCTCCAAGCACTAATACGAGACCTGTGAAGATTCCTTAAAGGAGACAGAAGATGTGTTCATTGGTTTATCGGTTTTTGTTTTGTTAAGTATTCTTAAGACTGAAAGTTTCCAATTCATGATGGGTCAGGTTTGGAAAGATTCAAAGAGGATCACAAAATGTACAAAGGAGGAATGTTGTCCACTTAATTGAGGCCAATGACATCCCAGTTATCCTTGCCTGCCCTGCTTCGATTTCCTGATCCTCCACTATGAGTAGAATTTTGGAACCGGATTCACTGTTTTCCTCTATATAAGCATACCTTGTACACCGCACCGTCTTCCATCTACTGTTTTCTGATGTTTCCTTGGCATTTTGTGGCACATCCTTAAAAAAGTCCATAGCTGAGAAAGAATCTTATGTCAGAAGTAAATTACAGTAAATGGGAACCACGGTTCTACTGGCACATATGTGTTGAAGTAAAACAGGATGATCAGTAGGAGACCAAAACTTTTGACCACGGTACCAAAAGCCAGTAGGACACTGTTTTCTTTTTCTCCTTGTACAGCCCATCCCCCAGTCTTCCTCCCCCAGCCCAGGCCCAACACTCCAAATGTAAAAAATATTCAAGTCATCCCAGCTATCCTAACAAATAAATTGCCCTTTCAAATTTGCCTATCCCACCTCTCTAGACAATGAAGAAAATTGTCATCTCATTATTTTAAAATAATTTCTCTTCTTTTTCTTTTTAAAACTAAAGTAGTTTAGGGAACATTGATGCTTCCTATCAATGTGCTATTATCAACAACAACATGATTATAACAACAGTAGCCAGTTGTTACCTACTTTATTTTCTTTAATCTTTATAGCAGTTCTCTGTGTTCGAACTACAGATAAGGCTTTAAGAATTTAGGAGACTTGACAAAATCATACATCTGGAAAGTAGTGGAGGTGGAATTCAAACTCTCTTCTGCCTGATTCCTCATACCTCACGTCCTTAGCTGCTATGCTGAGATTGGTGTTGTCGAAACTTATTGGGCTTCTGTGGAATTAATAGATAATTCACAGATAGAATAATTGTCTTCTGAAAAATTGGATCTGTTTTGGCTGGGGACATTTTTTTGTGTGTACATGATAATCAAGGATTTGAAGTCCATCAAATTGACCCATAAGTATAGCAGTAAACATCTTAGGACTTAACTTAGCTTAATTTAGATTTTCAAGAATCTATAAAGGTACCTTTAGTTTTGGAGGCACAGAATCTGTACTTCATATAACCCAAGAAGAGTCCAAAATCAGCTTATGGACTTCCTCACAAAGTCTAGGGTTGTTTTTATTTTTTTATTGTTGTTGTTTGTTTGTTTGTTTTGGTAGCACTGAGAAAGAAAGGTTAAAGAAAGTCTTCTCTGAATAAATGCAAGAGGGAATGAAACTACTGTCTGAAACTGCAAAGGGGAGAACTAACCCTGGGGTAGTTTCCAAGTACTGAGAAGCAGATGTCAGACCCATTGGCTCCCATGACTTCCTCAGAAATGGAGCACGACTAACAGTGGTGGGCTGTTTCCAATGGTGGGTGCCTTCTCAGAGCTAATGAAAGCTTATCATTAAACAGTCAGAAATTTTGTGATTGTGGTAGCTTAAAATTGGCCATAATGTGAGTATTTACATCATAGAATTTGTAAACCCTACAAATAAAGGCTATTTTTTTAAAGAACTGATTTACTAGCACCTCATTGGCTATTTAGTAAAGACGTGAGCTCCATGTTATTGAAAGTATTAAATGAAATAAGGAAAAATTAGAAAGTCTTTCAGGTCTTAGAGACCTGTATTTCACTTTACCCCTTGAATGCGCTGATCATAGTTCTAACGCCGGTATGATTTCTGTTATTTGAGTTTCTTTACTGGAACTGTTCTCCAACATCCACTCTTATCTACACCTTATCTACCCTTATCTGAATTTGCTTGTGCTTGGCCCTGCTCTAAGCTCTTTCTGTTTTAGTTTTTAACACTAGAGTTTCATATCCCTGTGTTCTGGTGTCAGAGTGCTTGGGTTTGAATTCTAGTTCTGCTATTGACCAGCTATTTGAACTCTCGAAGGTTACTGAGGCCAATTTTCTTTATCTGTTAAAAGCAAATGATAAAAGTACCTCTCAAAAATGGTTGTTCTAAGTCTTAAATGACGCTAATTCACATAAAGTGTTCAGTATAATGCTTGGCCATGGTAAGGATCTAATGTTAGTTATATTTTCACTTAAGGGAATCTCAGTTCTATTTTTTTTTTCAATTTCTGACAATTCCTAAGCTCCAAATTTTATGAAATATTTCAAGTATATGTACACTTTAGTTGACTAGATGTGTTTCTTTGTCCCTAAAACTAATTTTTGTGTGTTGAATTCTATTTTCTTAACATTGTAGAGTCAGAAATGCTGTCTTCCGAGCCACTGTATCAACAATGATGAACAATAGATAGTTTCATTGTTAACTGATTATCAACAGAGGGCAGTTCATTGGAGACCCTCAGAACTTAGAGAAGTCTAAAAAGAATGACACTGAGACCCCCCACCCCAACCCCTGTAGTCTGAAGAAAATGATAGTGAGAACATAACAAAGGTGTTTATTTTGGGTATAAACTGTTCTTTCATCGAGCAAGCACTGTGTTTATGAAGACAAAAAGAAGTGGACACACCCAGAGTGGTTTATAAGTTGAATAGCTCATAACCCTAGTATGGAAAAGGCCATTACTTAAACTCACAGAACAATTTCTTTAAACTTTCATTCTTAAAGAGAATAAAAGCTTTTATGGATAAGAAAGTGGAGACCTTGGTGGTAACCATTGTTTCTTCAGGCTATTTTGTGGTTTGTGTGTCCAGTGTTGTTTTTAAATACTTAATCATCTGTGTGTAGAATATCATTGAAATAAAGTGCATTAAGCAGAACTGAAGATACATACATTTACTATAAATATTTGTCTTGCATATACTGTGCACATGTATAGTTTTCAAGAGCTTCAAATATGCTGGAAATTTATGACTGGCCCCTTTTTTGAACATCAGACTATGGGCTGCACATATGGTAACATAATTCCAGACACTTGTCTTTCGTTCCAGCTCTGGCAGAGATCTTTTCACCATGGTTGACCACGTATGAGGGAGTCATGGCTACTACCTGTTCCCTTTGCCTTTTGGTGCTGTAACATAGATTCCTGGAAAGTAAAGAAAGCCTAGTTTAAAGATCATTTCAGACAGTTAAGGAAATGATGAACTCATTTTCATGCTTGGTCAGTGTTGAGTGCCATCAGTATTTTCCATAGTTTTTGCTCTCTGGATACCTCGGGTATAGGAAACAACCACATTAGAAACACTTTTGGAAGTCTGGACCACTTGAAATGTGTTAAAAAAAATCTAAGCCTCTCATTCAGCATTTGGGGTTCTGATTTAAGTGTCCTCTGACCTTATCACTCATTTGCAAGGAACACACCGGGCTTTCATGATGATAATGATGATGATGATGATGATGATGATGATGATTTTGCATATGACATTTTGACTACTTGATACACCAGATTATCCAGATGAAAACATCAGTTGAATATTTCCTCTCCTTTACCACCTACCGTGGTGGCAGATATAAAGAAAAAAGAAAAAAGAAAAAAAAGGTGGTACAAGCATATTTAATGACAAAGTCAGATTCAACAGAAGCAGAGGTGGAAGAAAGAAACCTAATTGCTTCACTGTTAACACACATGTTTTCCATAGACAGCTGGTTTTCTTCAATTTTCATAATTACAATTTCAGGCAGCATCCCTCTACTCCAGGACGGTTATCCCATTTGTGGTTACCCATTTCCTGTGCGTTTCCTTCCTCCGGCCCACCTCTTGGCCACATTAACATTACTTCATGTCACAATCGATACCGCAGGTGGCCACAGCGGGTTTTGAGAAGAAAGTGAAATAAAAACCTGTCAAGGTTGCTTTGTGTTAAATTAAAATGTTTGGCGAGGAGAGGCCCAAGCTCTTGGCCAGAATGAGACTTGTGAAAAACATAGGCATTTTGGAAATCTACACTATTTCTTGCATTATCATCTCCGTTAACCAAGCATTAGCTGGCCTGAGTATTGCTGAAGAAGTCAGAGCAGTAAGCATTGTGGAAATAAAGTTGAGGATATGCCTTCATTTCTGGCCAATATTTCTGAAATCCTAGGTTAGATTTAGTTTAATGCATGGTATCATAGGGGCTTATTGATCAGGGGATAAAGCTCACACCCAAGGTTCAACAGTCAACAGCTCAGCAGAATTCACTGAGTAGAGGTTGGATTATGCAGGACAGAGTGTGTGTGTGTGTGTGTCTGAGTTCAGGGAAGGGGGAAAAGGATGAATAGGCTGAAAAAGACCATGTGGGAGAAGGTCCAGAGCTGCACCCTGAAAACTGGAGGAAGGAGGGAGAATGGATTTGGATCAGCAGAGAGTGTATGCAGGGCCTCAAGTACCAGGAAGAAGTCAAGTCAGGAAGGTGGGAAAAAGACGGAAATGTTCATAAAAATGTATAAGCCCCTTTTCTTTATGAAATTGACATTGTTTATTATGAAAACATGGGTTTACCCTTTCTTAGAATGAATCCTTGAAATTATTCAAATGTATTTATTACATTTAACAAAAGGCAATCTCATTTGGCGGATAAAGTAGTTAAGAAATTCGTATCAGGGGGCATTGGAGGTATCTGTTACTAGTTCTCATCTAATTTTGAGATATCAGGCTTGGAAAGAAAGGAGCTTCTGTTTAGGATGTACCTGGAATATCACCCGAGTTGTGGCCCACAAAGCCCTGAATGATCTAAACTTGTCTCCTCTTCTAATTTGATGCCTTTTGTGCCATTCTCTCCCTCGCTCACTAAGCTTTAGCAATACCCATCTTCTCTCTCTTTCTCTGACGTGGTAAGCTCTTTCCCACCTTACAGTCTTTGCATTTGCTTTGTCACCTACCAGGACACTTGTTCCTAGGCTCGTGGGCAGACCAGCTCTTTCTCCTCAGTCATGTCTCAGCTCATATTTCACTTTTTCAGAGACTGGAGTCTTTCTTCTGACCAATCCACCTAAGTAGTGTACTCAGATCCCCCAGCATGCACCATAGCACTCTCTTTAACTTCTTCAAGACACAAGGAGCATTTTGATGAATCTTATTTGTTTCTTTATTTTCTATGTCTTCCCATTAAGACAAGGACCTCATCTTCCTTGTTTATTGACATACTTCAGCATGTAGTAGGCACTCAGTAAAATGTGTGTTAAATGAATCAATAGAGTGGGATCTCCATTATGCTTAGAGCACATGAAGCTTGACATTCTCTTCTACTCCTGAAATGCTGAACTACATTACAAAGCAGGAAGAAAGTAGTGAATGGGGAAAGACCCGGGGTGGCTTGTGTTTCTGTGGTATTATATAGCAGCACATCTCTTTTGCTTTGTTCCTCTAATGCTTGAGTCCCCAAACCCCAGATGGTGGACCAGTACCAGTCAGTGGCCTGTTAGGAACTGGGCTGCACAGCAGGAGGTGAGCAGTGGGGGACAGGAAGCTAAGCCTCATCTATATTTACAGCCACTCCCCATTGCTGGCATCACTGCATAAGCTCCGCCTCCTGTCAGATCAGCAGCGGCATTAGATTCTCATAGGAGCACGAACCTTACCATCAACTGCACATACCAGGGATCTAGGTTGCGCACTTCTTTTGAGAATCTAATGCCTGATGATCTGAGGTGAGACAGTGATGCTAGCGCTGGGAGCAGCTGCAAATGCAGATTATCATTAGCAGAGAGGTTAGAGAGGTTTGACTGCACAATAAATGTAATGCACTTGGATCATCCTGAAACTATCCCCCATACCCCTATCCATGGAAAACTTTCTTGCATGAAACCGGTCCCTGGTGCCAAAAAGGCTGGGGAACCACTGCTCTCAGAAATCTTAAGAACGTAGAAAACAACATCACTCAGAGGTATCTCAAAGAGATGGACTTTAAAGGAACAGTTGTGTGGGTTCGACAAATGCTAGTTAATTATATCAGGAAAAGCTGCTGGCTTAATTCATTTTTCAGTATGTTTGTATGTTGTAGCCATTGCAGAATGAAATCACTACACATAATGAGCTAGAACTCTATGTTTTACAGCTGGCCCTTTGAAGCCCTCACACACATTTTCCTGTGTGGGGCACCTTTCTGGACTTTGCACTGTTATTCTTTCCCTTCTCAAAGTAGTGCAGCATCTGTCTACTGCCTATAAGTTATGGTACGATAGCCATTGTTAATTTAGTGAAAGAGTTTGGAGAACCTGTTATTTTTTCTTGTTTGAGGTATACTTTATTTTATGCTGTTCCACGTGATTTATATGTATCAGAACTGGTGGCAGAGATTTCTGTTCCACTTGCTTTTTTACATCTTTCCTTCCTGTTATCATAGTGGAGATCCGTGCTTCTACTTTACCAGGCAATCCACCAACTTGCTGTTGATTTAATGCATTATTTTAAGAAGCAGTAATTCTCCCATCTCCTCACTATTTAGTAATCTTGCAACGTCCTCTTCCTCCTTCAGCACTGCAGTGATAATACACATCCCTGCCAATCAGACATGAATATCGAAGGAGCCTGGAAGAGAGGCTACACGGGAAAGAACATTGTGGTCACCATCCTGGACGATGGCATTGAGAGAACCCATCCGGATCTGATGCAAAACTACGTGAGTGTTTGCTGTGATTGGAATGTCTTTCCTCCTGGGAAGCAGAGGAACTCATGTTAGAATTATCAACAAGTTGAATAGCTACTGGAAAAATGCAGCAACATGCAATAGGTCCTGTGTTTTTCTCCTTTCTCGTAAAAGATGAGCTCTTAGAATACAGGAAGCATGAGATAACACTTTCAACTTTTGAGTGCCTTTGATGTTCTGACCTACAAAAAGAAAGCAGTTTAAGGTAGCAGAAACCCTACCACCGACACCATCTGCTACCAACAACATCTGCTTTTCTCAACAATTCGTCCAACCAGCCAGGCAATACTGTTTATTTCTTTTTTGGAGAGAAACGTACTTAGAACTTTTCTCAAGTTATTCTGCTCATCTCTTTCTCGGCCTCTCCTTTTTTTTAAAGGACAGTAATGATCAGCTTCACAGTCGTCTGCAGGTATCAGCGAATTCTCTTTCTTAAGAAGGAACCACAAATTCATTTCGTTTTTATGTGAGCGAAACAGTTGAGTGGCTGCATCGAAGTGCACTCAGATAAACTTGTCTCTTCACAGCATAGAGTTTTAAAGCTAAAAAGCAACTCCAGTTTAGTCGTCTTCTTTGGTAGGAGAAGAAACTGAAGCCTGAAGACTGAAGTGAGTTATCCAGGGTCAGATATAGAAAGAGAAACTGGCTGCTTTTCCCCCGGCAGAGATGTCTTTCTTGTCACACGCAGAGAGTTTTTTTTTAGTGTGTGGTGCTGCCACTGCATACGAATGTATTTGATTAAATACAAATAGCTTTTGTGTAATCGTGATTGCAGTCTTTTCCTTTATCATTTTCTCCTCCTGGAAAAAAATTCCGCAGAATTACCTATGCAATTAGCAACACTGGTGCCCTCTCAGCTCTCCTTATGTTGGAGCCGGTAGGGAGAAGAACAGGCTCATTGGGTGAGGTATTAGAAGACCCAGGTCCCAGTCTTGGTTTCTTTCGTGCCAAAGCAGGTCAGAAATTAACCTGTTTGGAGTCTCTATTTCCTTATAAAGAAAATTAATAATTTACATTGGATACTATCGAAGGCTTCGTGCTCTCACGGCCACTAAGAAGGGCTGCGGAGCCCCGTTGTGCAGTAAACAGGAACCTCCCACCTTTATGTGTGATGTGTATTTTGCTCAATTCTTCCCAACATTTCAGGCTCTATGTACTAAAAATTATTTTCAGAAACAAGAGCCTTTGATAAAGACAGAAAACCAAGATAGTGTTTACTTTCACTGACATTGAAATTAGGAATAATCATAAAGCCTAAGAAAATTCAAAGCACCCTAAATTAGGTCGCCTGCAATGATATAAATTTGAATGATGGCAATAACCCAGTACATTTTCTTTTCAGTAATTTAGAGATTTTTCACAATCATTTTAAAAAGCAAACAAACAAATCCAACTTTAGTTTGGGAGATAGTTTCCTCATTTTGAAACCTTAGCATAGGAAAACCTTGTTCATCATTTTGGCTGGTCCCAAAGGCATTGGGTATTAGTAAAACATCTGAATTCTAGACTCTTTCATAGCAGATACAATATCTGAAACCAGGTGAGTATTGTCTAATAAAGGTCCTGAGATGCCTCACAAAAGAAATATCTAATATTGATTTTTAATTATCTTTCCAGTGATACAGGAATGATTTTTGTCTTCCAAAATGTTTATATTATGATAAGGAAGTCGCAAATTCAAGAAATCATTTCATGCACTGGGTCATTCTAAGTATGAGCAGAAAAAGTGCTGGCAAGAATGGACCGGGCACTGCATAGAGTACTTTTTCACCTTAAGGGGGAAAATACAGCACTAATTATTGCCCAACAAGCGGTCCCTCCCTAAGGCATCCTGACACCACCGAACCATGAGCATATTAGTTAACCTAATTACTTTCTTGCAGAAATGTGTTTAAAAATGCATGAGCCTGTGGGTCAATGGCTAATTAATGAACGCCCGTTTCCTTTCTCTTATTCCCTCCTCTGTGGCCATAGGATGCTCTAGCGAGTTGCGACGTGAATGGGAATGACTTGGACCCAATGCCTCGTTATGATGCAAGCAACGAGAACAAGTAAGACCCAAGTGAGGGGTGGCTGGCGTGTGGCTGGCAAGGAGCTTTGTTTTCTGCTCACGCTGAGGGAAGTATTTTCTTCAAAATCCTTGGTAACAAATGATCCCTAATTTGCTCCAAGATAAACAAGTGTCTTTCTACTGAAGCTTCTGAGTAAGAAAAAGGGGTGGTCTACACAGAGAGAATAGTTGCAGGGAAAGCCTGGGGAAAGGCTTCACATTTTCAGGTCGGGAGGATGGAAGTGGAGCATATTGCCCTTCATGTGATAATTGGTCTGTGGCCCATTCGTTTAGGGATAGGGGTGCTATAGGAGGAGGCAAAACAAAGCACCTCCTAAAAGAGTGATTTTATTCTGTGAAATTCAATAAATCTGATTGAATACTGCATTGAATACTGCCAGGGGCTTTCTTATTTTACTTCTTCTTTGCTCTTCTCTACTCTGTAGTGATTTTATTTTCCACTAATATACCCAAAATACCTAGAAAAATTACTGCGGTTGCAGAACACGTTACCTTTCTTATCCCCCCTCCAGCTCCTCACCCCAAATCGGGAGACACAGAAACCCATTTAACCACAATTACACTTTCCAGTTAGTATGGTACTGTAGTTTTAGTGAACACAAATGAAAACACACATCCATTTGGTGACATAGAATATTTTAACCTGTCTCAGCAAGTAAGTGGGAATGGGGAAATGATTTTTCTTGCTTACAGTGACCCAGATTCCTTAAAAGATTAGTAGATATTTCCAATCTCTGCATCATATTAGTTAACTTTTTTCCCTTGTACTGTGAAGCTCCCCGGGACAATGCTGTGATTTAGTTATTTTCATTTGAAATTTTATTTACATATTTTAGGTTGGGAATCACAGAAGTTGCAAAGAAGAACTGTTTAGCCCACTTATGTCCTATTTCCAGGCTGCTTTTCTCAGCTAGTATTATTTGATTAATGAAATTAGATTAATGAAAAATTTCTCAGCTGTATTATTTGATTAATAAGTCAATAAGTTTAGATAAAACCGTATGACTTAGAAAATTGTGACTGTACATGTGTGTTTTCTTCTTACCATCTACAAAGAAGGCTTAACAAAGTAGCTATAGAAATATACTGTTCATTAATATTAACAACCAAGTAAATATATCAGATTCAGTGGTGAAAGCATTAATAAACAAATTGCTATAGATAGAATTTCCCACAACTTCTAAATAAAAAGAGAAGAGGACCTAAGTTAAACTGGATGGTTTTCCTTGAGACCTGGTTGTTGGTGTCTAGATTATAATGTCTATGTGGACAATAATTTGAGTATTGGCTTTGATGCTATTTATAGACTGCCCTTTTAAAACTGAATTCTTTGTGGGGATTCCTTTTAAACTTGGCGGTTTCCCAAGACCTTTGTTCAAGAAGAATCACTGCGGTCATGCGCTCTCTGGGGTATTCTAGTGTGTCCTGTTTTGACCCATTCTAAGCACTGCCCATGGTTCATTGGGTGCAGTGGGGTGGGGGGGGCTGATTGTTGGAGGACACAGACATTGTTCCTTTCCAAATGTGTGCTTAGGTTTGCAGTCTTGACAATGAACTGTGGCATTTTCCTAGGTACAACCCCAGCACTCCTACCTCTGTCTTATGAAAGTCGGAAGTGTCCTGGGTTATAGATGTATCTTTAGTGCCTCTCAATAGTTCTGCCTGATTTTTTTTTTATCTTGGCTGACCAAGAACATGTATTTAAACATTTAGGATTAAAATATCCTCTGCTTATTAGACATTAGTGGTAGATAGGATGGCTGGATATGTCTTTAAGCACAGATCCATAGCTAGATAATTCTGTTTGGATAGAGGTCACTTAGCATTAGAAACTGAATGGGTTTATAGTTTAGAAGAGTTGACTTTTAGTCCTGGCTGTTCTTGATTAGCTTTATGGTCTGAGCTTTAGTACTTTTTTTTTTAAATCTCTAAAATGGGCGTAATAATACTTACCTCTATGGATTAGCAATAAAATGTGTAAAACACCAAGCTGACTGCATAATAGGTGTTAAATAATTATAGCTGTTATTATTGTAATTATGTGTCCTATTCATATGTCTAATTCTTGATAAATAATCAGTTAAAAATTAATTATCTCAATACATCTATCCATATGAACATTTCAAATCTAAATTAAAACCTGGAAGTCTGTTTATTTCCATGGTTAGGTGTTGAGATAGGCTTTTTGCTTCTTTGGGAGCTGAGAACTGTGACTCATTCAGTCTACAGTGAGTCTGCTTTTCTTGAATTTCATTTCTCCATCTCCCTCGGTGGAGCATGAGTCTTTGAATTCGATATAAGATAGTGAAGGAGAAAAATTTCTAATCATTGTCAGAATAAGGAAATTGAGGCATGTGTTATGTCATGCTGAGGCATGAGTTAGACGGCCTCCTCATTTGTGCCGTCTGACCAGTAGGCTTCACAGCATGTTTGGAATCATTTCATACTTGGCTGTGTTTGTTCATTCACTCAACAAAGTATCCACTGAGAGTTTGCTTTGGGAACAGCTCTGTGCTAAATGCTTGCGGGATACAATGATGAAATAATACAGATTACTAGTGGGCTAAATTGGGAAATGACTTGGTAAGAAACTAATTCTTGGAGGGTTTTTAGTATTCAGACGATGTACCCTCAAAACTTCATGCAAATCATCTCTCTTAGACTCACATGATTCCATTTCTAATGCCAAAGCTTTGGAATGAAGGAAATCACCTCTGAAGTACAAAAGTTATAAAAATCCCTTTCTTGTTGCTTTTTCCAGTTCCCAAATGGTGGTATGTCAGACATAAATAACTGATACTAAAGTAATAGCATTATTAGAGGAGACCATAAAAACCTGTCCTTTGATTCAGCTTTGCCTCCATTCATATTAGCTTGCCAAATGAACCTCACTGCATTGTTCTAGGCTTGAAATAGAAAATGCCTCCCTGCAAACGAAACAGTCTGCTGGCATTTAATATCACTACTCCTGTTTCTGATAAATGAATTATTGATGTCTGAGTTAGATCATCCCTTCCCTAGGTTACTTCCTGTTAAATATTCTCTCTGCTGAAAAGTCATAGCAACAGTTAGTGGATGAGACCACGGCATTATATTCTGAACGTGTGGTATATGGGCCAGAATCTGATTCCTTTCCGAAATAAACAAACCCCTGGGTTAAAGACTCATTTTCTAAAAGGAATGGATTTTTCATTTTGTTTCTTATCTCTATTTTGAGGAAATTTAACCAGAGTAGATGGAAGCACATTTCTTCTGGTTCTTTAGTCTCCTTTCACACATCATTTCTGGTTTGAAGAATGTTTCCATGTGGCAGAACCCAAAATGTGTGTGGCCTTCTCCTCCCTGTTCCTGTAGATGAGGACTGTTGTTATAAAATAGTGTTCCAAAACAATGCCAGTGAATATGTTCAGTTTTTTTCTGATTATAAGGGAAAGATATTAACTTGATACTAGAGAACAAACCACATTTTTTCTTCACATCAAGAATTTAGCCAAATATGTTAAGATAAAGTTATCCTATAGCTTAGTAGGTCAGACAAACCTACCAAAGAAAATTAGGGTCGTTATTAGAGGCTGATTTGTTTTTTTAAATATTTTTGAATTTTTTTCTCTAATACTTTTCCAAAATAACATCTACAATATACTACATAGTAGTTACTTGATCAATGATTAGCAAATGAATTTGTGCAATGTTGACTACAAATGTACATTACCAGAGGCTTAATGTATGTACAAAAGAGGCGATTGGGAAAAATATCTGACACTTTTCATATACAGCTGTCTTAGTCAGTTCAGGCTACTGTAACGAAATACCATAGACTGAGTAATTTATAAATAATAGAAACTTAATGCTCACAGTTCTGGAGGCTGGGAAGTCCAAGATCAAGGCACCAGCAGATTTTGTGTCTGATGAGGGCTCTTTTCTCATAGATGGCACCTTCTTGCTGTGCCCTCACATGGTGGAAGGGGCACATTCTCTCCCCCAGGCCTCTTTTATAAGGGCACTAATCCCAATCCTGAGGGCTCCACCTTCGTGACCTAGTCACCACCCAAAGCCCCACCTCTCAGTACCAACATATTGGGAGTTAGATTTCAGCACATGAATTTTGGAGGGACACAAACATTCAGATCCCAGTAACAGCCACAGATTTTATGTTCATGAAAGAATCTGCAATAAATATTTTAGAAAATTCATTTCTATACAGGTGGGTTCATGAGCAATACACTGAAGTAAGTAACATTTTTGATCATTTCTAGGTTCCGGGAAGTGGTCTCACATGAAAAGTTGCATTAGAATGGGAAGAGGCTTCTCTCACACTGGAAGCCAGCCATTCTCTCCCCTTTGCCCAACACCAATCACCAAGTCCTGACAGTTCTCGCCATTTAATTCCTCCTCGTTAATGGCTCTCGAAAGCCCCCCAGCCATCCACACTAGCCATCGTGTTAGTTTATTCGCTTTGTCTCACCTGCATCTTCTAAACGGTTTCCTTGTCTCTGGTCTCACCCCCATCCTGCTGCCTGAGTATTATTTCTGGATCAAAATAATAACATTAAAGTCTTTTAATATCTTGACATGTGTTAGAAACACAAGATTCTCCGTGACCCAACTCCTCTGTTGTGCTTTATGCATCCACTCCTCCTCCTACCACTTCACTCATCAGCCCTACAGCACTTGTGGAATTTTCTGAATGTGCCTCAGCTGTTCATCTTTCTACCATGTGCACTTGGAGAATCCCTCCTCTGGCTCCAGCGCATGTCACTTCCGGGCTGATGCCTTCTCTCACTCTCCCTGCTCTGAGCTGGATACCCCTCGCATCGGTTTTCACAGCACCTGTGAACTTAGCTTTTCTTTCATACAACTTTTCCTATTGTAGTTGGGGTCAAACTTACCAAGGTAGGAATAGAAAAGCAAGAATGGATACGGCAAAGCTGATTTTCAGTTTAATGTTGGATATAAAATGTCCATTTGATCTTCCTTAGAATAATTACGAGAGTACTGACCTTGATTGGTTCAGATAAATGGGCAAAATGTGTCCCAATTGAAGTAGCTGACCTATTAAATAGTGTTCTGGGAAGTGGGCCTTTGTGCTGGACGTTTTGTTTTTTTTTTGACCTTCTGCCCTGCTCTATCCCCCCAAAAAACTGGCTTTTAGGAGCTGCATTAATGGGCTCCCTAGCCCTCTACCTTCTCGCTGGGGTTGGCCGAGAAAGACTCAGGTAGGAGGTCAGCGGGATTCAGGAGAGTGATGGGGTATATTCCTCGCTGTGGTGAAGAGGTTAGTTGCATCCTTGAAGATCATAACTCCTTTGGCCCTAAGGGTGGTGACCTCCTAAGAAGTGCCCATTCCGGATACCAGTAACCACATCCTCCCCAAGTCTTCTTAGATGTAAGTTTGCCGGTATTTCTAGGCCAGAATACTACACTATTCCCTGTTGTTTCCCCCAAATGCTGCCTGCCTCTTTATATGAGTCCCTTGAATAAATTCTTCCCGTGTTACCTGAAATAAAAGAGTCTGGTGTTTCCTACTAGGCCCTTGGTTGACACAAGTATGTTTGTCCTTTAACCTGGTATCTTTGATGGAGTAAAAGGGAAAACGTTCAGATACCTATGAGAACAAAAATAACTAAATTCATGGGAGTTGTCTAAATGGCTGTTTATTCTTTTTCTTTTTTTTTTTTGAGACAGAGTCTGGCTCTGTTGCTCTGGCTAGAGTGCCGTGGCGTCAGCCTAGCTCACAGCAACCTCAAACTCCTGGGCTCAAGCGATCCTCCTGCCTCAGCCTCCCGAGCAGCTGGGACTATAGGCATGCGCCACCATGCCCGGCTAATTTTTATATATATATTTTTAGTTGTCCAGATAATTTCTTTCTATTTTTAGTAGAGACAGAGTCTCACTCTTGCTCAGGCTGGTCTCAACTCCTGACCTTGAGCAATCCACCCACCTCGGCCTCCCAGAGTGATAGGATTACAGGCGTGAGCCACCGCGCCTAGCCAATGGCTGTTTATTCTTTAATGAAAGCTGAATAAATACAGAAAATGGTAAATATTCATCTTTATAAAACAATGCACTAATTATTCCAGGGCTCATAATCATGATAATGCAACTTCAAAACTTTTTTGTTTTTCCCTTTGTCAATTTTAGTGTGTTCTTCTTCAGGATTTGGGGACTTTGTCTCTTGGCTTTCAGTAGCAGTTTGGATAGAGGGGCCGATTGATGCTATAGGTTAAAATGAGATTTGGGTATAATTTATGCTAACCCAGTGTATTATTGACATGAATAATTGATAGTTTTTTGAATTTAAATTTCTTATTTAAAAAACAAACTCACAAATTTCCGGGGCCTCTAAAGCAGATGGAAATTGCAGTAAGGGAAAGAGGTAAGTATCCTTTTTAAATAATGGATTAAGCATTTAAGCAGGTTTTCCAGACAGGTTTATTTATTTATCTTTCTGTTTTAATCTTCTCCTCTAATCTCCTCTTGGATCTTTGTATTTTTTGTCTTGTTTCTTTCTACCTAGAAATATGTAAAATTTAGAGGCTGAATACCTTGAGAGGTCAGTGGTAACAGTGTTATTTTTTTGTGTTATTACCAGGCACTAGAGAAGGCATCCAAGAAGTTTCAAATCTGATCAGCCAGTGGATATTCATGTTAGATGCTGAACAAGGAGAAAAAGAGTCCTTGTTTTATTTATTTCACTGGCTATACAGCTATCAGAGAAAGAGCATGCTGAAAAAATAATAAAACCTCAAGCTTACGGATGTTATTTACTTATGGTCACCCTCCTGTTCATATCAAATGCCTTCTAAGTTAGAATTTTGTTTTTATAAGCTAAAAGAGAGGTCATAATTTTTGTTTTAGTAACTCGGTTAATTGCAATAGAAGTTTCTTGTTCCAGTATACCTAGGATAAGCATCTGTGTGTGTGTGTGCATGTGTTTAATATCAGTGGTGAGTGTGCATTTTAATTGCAATCCTTAATAAAAGGTAGATAACACTGGTCTGTAGGGTATTAACAAAAAGGTGCAAAGGTATAAAATAGGTCCTTTCAATTAGGACATATTTGATTAGTTATCATAAAATAAGTCACCAAGAAGGCAAGATGTTATGGTAAAAATGTTCTGCTTTTAGGGGAAACCAGGGTACCAGCCCCAGCCTTTTTGTTTAGTTTGTCCATGACCTCGGAGAAGCATTCTTCTCAGAACCTTCCTTACCACATCAGTATGACCATGTTCTGTTTAAATTAAATAACCAAAGGAAAAAAAAATCCGTAAATCCTATGGGATTGCTGTTCGACTATATTTGAATGCAATATAAGCCACTGCTGATCAAATTAGCACATCTGCCTGTTGTCTTGTTTACTGCCCACAAAAACCCGCATTCAGAGAGAAAATCTCCAGAGGTTAAGTAACGTGCCTGATGTCGCTGAATCGCAGGGTTAGAATTGGAGTTCCTTTGTTCCCACATCATTTAATTACCTGTATAGCTAAATTACTCTGTGGTCGAGCAGATGAGAAATTAATTCCCGTGTTGAGCACAGGCAAGTCTACTGTCATCAGAGAACTGTGACCACCAGAAGGCTATAGCGCTGCGTTCAGTAAACACCTAGTACCTGGTTCTACCAAGTGCCGGCACTCAGGGCCCTGTTTCTCCAGAGAGAGGGGCTTGCACTGCAAAGATTGTAACTTTGAACAAGTAACAAAGATTATTTATTATAGTAAATGATTCTGTAAAACTGACTCCACGATGGTATTTGTTCTGCGGAAATAAATGAAAGCCACCCAAATGAGACCAGAAACTGTTTATTCAGAGCTTGCCGTATGTAGCAAGGAATCAGCTACCATCACTTGCAGAGATTCAGAGGCAGACATAGGACTGGGAAAGCTTTATGTGTAGTGAAACAAACAAAATATAGGAAAGGGAAGGCTTCAGGTTTGGGCCGATTGGAAATTGTCATGGAGAAGCTAGAGCTTAAATCTCTCTGTTTTCAAACAATTCTGCCAGTTTTTTGGTTATTTTAAATTAAACATGAACAAGTACCAGCTAGTCATAATGTAACAAAGGGTTTTTGGAAACTTAAGTGCCACAGGTATGGATCTTATTAGTATTATTATTAAAGGTGATAATTATTAAGTAAAAGGTAAAGTTTTAGTCTGAGTCTCAGAGGACAGGTGGTTAGTTTACACATTTCTCTCTTCGGAGATATGGGCTCTTTGAGGTTAGAATCACATAAAGTAAGAGACACTTTTCCAGTGTTTTTGCACTTAAGTGACACCCTTTGTGAGTGCTCCGGAATTGTGGGCTGTGAAAGAAAGATTCTTTGTAGGAGGGAAAGACTGAGCCCAGGAACAGCCTAGGGGAATCAAAAAACTCCTGTCACCCTAAGAAGGGGATAGGATTTTGAGGATGAGTCCTACTTTTGAAAATTGTGGCTAATTCTCTTGCTTATCAAACGCTTAAAATGGCTCCAAGGAATTGAGAAGAGTAATAGACTACTTGTGATTTTCCTGCAGATTCTCCTGAAGTCCCTCTTTCTCCGCTCTCATCGCAAGCTGCCATCTCATGAATTTTAGAAAAGAGTGACCTTTATTAGAAGAGTTTACCTCTTCTTCCTATTTTTAGATATCCACTCACCATCTGCATATAATTTACATATGCTAGTAAACGCATTTGAATTTGCATGAATTGCAGATACAATACCTTGTGGTAACATCCTGGGCTGAGATTAGCTGACTGCTAAAAATTTTGTATGACTTTTTTGCCCTTGGTTGGTATTCTTGCCTTCTGAGTTTCATCCTCACAGGATCACGTCCCCTCCCCTGCCCGTCCCAATTACCAATTACAGACTCTTATTTTCTCTCCTACCCGCTAGCCCCCCATGTATCAGGTTGTCCCATATCCCTTTCCTTTTCCACCATCCTGATACCCTGATCTTCCCATAGGCTCCCGTATTATGTTGTCGTCCCTCAGAGGAGGAAGCACACATTTGTCTCTAGCAATTGCCTCCGTTCAGCACCAGTTCATTATAGTTTATACTAGGTGATCTGATCTGCATTTACATTGGTCAGCAGTTTTGTGACCTGTGTTGTTAATTTTATTGGATGTCAGACTCTTTCATAAAATTTATTTTATTATTTTTTTCTTTTGATGTTTTTCAAAAGAGTGGGAAATATTTGATCCTATATTTGAAACAAAAACACCTTTTTACGGTTTTCTGGCTCTTACCCACCTGTCTTCCACATCACACACGGAGCATGGGGGTGACTGGGCAGTGGAGCATCTGAGGGGAACCGAAGTTTGAATTGAAGAAATCAAAGAATTAAGGGGCTTGACTTTGCTGCAATTTAATTCAAAAAGAGGCAAAAGGAGTCCTGAAAGTGAGGAACAAACTCAGATGCAGCTCCACTAACCACCACGCCTTTGCCTTATCATCCACACGTTGAAGCATATCATTGATGGCACAGTAGAAAGCCCTGTCATTGTGACTGTAGTTTTTCCCATTGCAGAGATGCCACAGCAACTGTGCCTTAATTCTTCCATAGGTTGATTTTTTTGTTTTGTTTTGTTTTGAGACAGGGTCTCTGCCACTTGGGTTGGAGTGCAATGGCACGATTAGAGATCACTGCAGCCTCAAACTCCTGGGCTCCAGTGATCCTCCTGCCTCAGCCTCCCAAGAACCTGGGACTACAGGCATGCACCACTCTGCCTGGCTGCTTTTTCTTCTTTTTTGTGAAGATGAAGCTCGCTGTGTTTCCCAGGCTGGTTTTGAACTCTTGGCCTCAAGAGATCCTCCCGCCTTGGCCTTCCAAATTACTGGGATAACAGGCATGAGTGCCTGGCCCCATAGATTGATTTCATACTAAATTGCTCAGCCCTCTGCAGTTAGAAATACTAGTGGCATTGTTATGGTGGAACCACATTCCACAATGTGGACGTGTAAGAACGATACCAATTTCACTGATGCATTTGTAGGTGTGTTCATATTTGTTGAAATCTTTGTTGCCCAAATGTAAATATGAAGAAGGTATTCAGATAAGCCATTGCAAATTATATTTATGTTCTTTCATATTTTATATTCGTAGGGGCTGTTTTTACATCAGTTAATTCCATTTATTTTCATCCAGTTTTCTCATTGTGTTTAAGAGCTTCTGTTAGAATCCCCACTGTAAAACTTATTTCAGTTATAAGGGATTCTAACTCATGTTTAATTCATCCTGGTTGGAATAACATATCCATAACTTCCTCGTATCTGTTATGTCATGTTTTTTTCTTTATCTTTGGTTAGGGAGATGCTATGTTAAGAAAGTACTTTTGAAAGGATGGTACCCATATTTTAAATTCACATAATGTTTTTCTTAAAAGATTGATAAGTTTCTGAAGTCTATATGGATAGTGCACACTCACTGATTTCCAAGACATATATTTGGAGGGAAGCTGGAAAATGTGTATGGGGGCGGGAGGCCCAAGTAACTGTTAAATAAGTTGTTTAATAAAATTGAATAATTCTTGTATGGACTAGGGGAGTGTGTTGAGCAATGCACTGCAGAAGCATGCCTATGCTGATACATGGGCAAACACTACGTGTTTGTACTTGAAAGTTGTTATAATAATTTTTAAAAACTCAATATGCATGAGCTGCTTATGTGGTTTGCCTGTGAGCAGCTCTATAGCTTCGAGAAGCTTGGTATATGATGTGAGTGAGAGAGCAAAGAATAACTATCCCCCAGAATATGCCTTGGCTGTTTTTGCCTTCAGCTATAAATTCAGCGAAATCTAAATAGAGTTCGGCAGGGTCAGTTTGTGTTTTTCATGAGAGAATGAGAAAAAAAGAACAGCTCTCAGTCTTCACTGAATGACATTAGTCCTTCCAAGCGGTCTGGGATCTCGCCTTCTCAAACAAGGAGATGCCACCTGTTAAGAATAATAATTTATCTAGAATTTTACAGTTCACAAAGTAGTTTACATATATTCTCAAATAATTTGTAAAAATTTCTGTCAGATAAGTAGAACAGATTATTGTTTTTGTTTCCTGATATTTGAATTCTTTTTTTTTTTTTTTTTGAAACAAAGTCTCACTCTGTTGCCCGGGCTAGAGTGAGTGCCGTGGCATCAGCCTAGCTCACAGCAACCTCAGACTCCTGGGCTCAAGCGATCCTCCTGCCTCAGCCTCCCGGGTAGCTAGGACCACAGGTATGCGCCACCATGCCTGGCTAGTTTTTTCTATATATTTTTAGCTGTCCAAGTAATTTCTTTCTATTTTTGGTAGAGATGGGGTCTCGCTTTTGCTCAGGCTGGTCTCGAACTCCTGAGCTCAAACGATCCACCCGCCTCGGCCTCCCAGAATGCTAGGATTACAGGCGTGAGCCACCACGCCGGCCTGAATTCATTTTTATGTATAAGGAATTTTCTGTCTCGTGAGTCTCGGTGGAGAGCAAAGGCTGCTCTCCAGTGTGGCGGCTGAAAATGTCAGACACTGCGCACTTCATCAGCCTCCCTTGCTCTAGTCTAGGACACAGGCCATGTGATCTAGATTGTAAAAATCGGCAGCACCGGCCATTGTAGCACAGGAGGCCAGGCAAGCTCTCACTCACGCAAGTGTTCTCTCTCTCTCTCAAGAGATCTTTCCTTGTAGATCAGCCATGTATTTTTCTTGATCTTTAGCCCCCACCTTGGTTAATCAGTGCTCCCAACAATTCTAAGCTACCCAATGTTCTTTTAATAAAGCACTTTTCTGCTTAACTCATTCAATTGTAGCAAAGAACCTGGAAATTAAATGTCATTGTCAGTGCCCTCTCTTTTCAGAGGAATAAAGTAAAATTGGAGGTAGGTTCACATAACTTATGAAAGTGCTTCTGGCTTCCAAACTCATGATCCTGTATCACATAATACACTCTAATTTGGAGCAGGATACTAGCTGCTTTTTTCTGAATATACTGTTAATAAGCAATAGACAATATTTAATTCACGGAAACAATTGTAGTTAATTTATGATAATTTACTGCTTATTTTGTGGCATATTATTTAATTCATAAAAGATGTAGGAACATAGCACTGTGTTTGGGTTATGCTTTAAAAATCAACTAGTGATATATTTACATTATGTAGAAATTTTACTTTGATCCATCACTTAACTAATTCAGTGCAGTAAAAACAAACCATTAAGCAGAATGTGATTTGGAGACCACTGGTTTTCCAAAAGAGTTTCATGGAACCCTAGAGTCAATTAATGGATCTCATAGGCTGTCCAGCTATAGCTCTGGATGCTGTGTAAAATGGGTACAGCTCCTTCTTCCTCAACGAAACCACTTCCTTTCTAAGAAGTTTATTTTAAAATCTTTCTTACACGATGGAATTCTTCTTAGAATTATATTTGCTGTAAAAAGTTCTTTTTATACAAAACAAACAATTGTAAACCAATGCTACAAGCCATGGGAAGAGGATTTAGAGGAGTTATTGCTATAGGTTAAATTGAGAGAAGACTTCTGGAGGTGGTAGCATTTGACCCAAGTCTTGGACAATGACTGATCAAAAGGAGCAATCATTATTGAGACAATGTCTTTAATGACTCACAGTGCCTTGTTATTAGTGAGCTCCTTCCATGCTTTGGAGTGAAAAGCATCTTCTCATTTAGCCATTTTGGTTTTTTCTTTTTTGTAAAGACAAAAGGCTAGAAATTTCTTATTGTCACTAGAGTTCCTGCTTTATCTAAAACCCACATCTGAATATGTTTTTCCTCTATCCTAAAACCCCTTATGACCAAGTCTAAACTCGTTAGGTGTATGCAAAGAATTTGTATTATATTCACTATCTTTTTAGCCGTATCACTTAATCCCTCCTACATTACACTCTAGTGTTAACTAATTTTTTTTTTATAGTTGTCTGATAATAGTATGCTTTGTTCTTGCTGAAGACTGGTAAATAGTACGCACTCAATAAATGGTTATATTGTTATCCTACCACACTTGGAGATTCTAAAATATACAGTGTTATCACAATGTGCGTTATGATAATACTAATTGAACCTACTTGGATGCTGAGTATTGCTAGATCTCTTCTCTGTGGCAGGACCATTGCCCCCTTTTCAGTTTTTGAGCAAATAAGGGAAAGAAGAAAGATCATAAAATGCAAAATATTCAAGTTTTATGGGTGAAGAATCTAAACTGGTGGCAGAAGTAAGTTTGAAATGAATGCTTGTTTTTTTTTTTTTTTTTTTTTTTTTGAGGAGCAGGAAAGAGAATTTTTATTATTTTGCCAGCAAAGGAGGAGGATGGAGACTCCTGTCTGAAATGCCATCCTCCTAATAATAAACAGAAATACAGAGCTTTTAAAGGATGAGTTCTTAGCTTCAGGCAATTACTGTTCAACTGCAGTTGATGATTCTGATCATCCTATCTCTGATCATCCAATCTCATGACCTCCACCCAGGACCTCCCTTGACCAGTCTGGCTGGGCCTTCTCCTTTAGCACAAATAACAAAAGACTGACCCTGCCCCTCCCAACCACTGGCCTAAGGCAGGGAGGCAGGTTTTAGTTCTCAAAAAGGAGTGGAGGTTGTTTTAAAAAGACAGAAAATATTTTTGCCATGTTTTTGTTTGTTTTGTTTTGTTTTTTCCAGACCATTCCCTCTGTTACATATTCCTCACTCTCAATATTTCCCTTCCATATCTATGGGAGGAGGAGTGACGGAGTCATGGAGCTACTTTCTTACTGAAATGGGGGTGATGTTTTAGATGAAAGGTTTATATTTCTGTATGCCATTACAAAGCTTTGGCAGTGTATTTACAACAGCAGATTACGAGGTGGAAAAAAGTCACAAGCAACAACTGCAACAGTGAGGACTGACAAGGTGAAATGGACCATCATCTTGTACACAATGTCTGATACAAGGCTAGGCTAGAAAGAGACGCGGGATCTGTTGAGTGCAGAGCTGTTAGTTGCACTCTGTAGATGATGTGAGATACCAGCTTCTGTAAATCCAGAAATTATGTGCAGCACTGAACAAGGTTTAAGATGACAAATACAAATACAGTTCAACAGAAGAGGCAATAGACCGGAAAAATCCTCACTAAGTTGTCTTTCTATCCTATAGAGAGAACAAGTAATCAAAGAAAGACTAGCAAAAAATATCAACATATTC
>CAUYSK010019565.1:0-54061 GCA_963575035.1 Avahi laniger | reverse complement strand
ATACAAGAGGTGCTAGATCACCATTGTTTCTTAAAGCTGAATAGTACTCCGTGGTATACATATACCACATTTTATTAATCCACTCATGTATTGATGGACACTTGGGTTGTTTCCACATCTTTGCAATTGTGAATTGTGCTGCTATAAACATTTAGGTGCAGGTGGTTTTCTTATAGAGTATCATTTGTTCTTTTGGATAGATGCCCAATAATGGGATTGCTGGATCCAATGGTACTTCTACTTGTATCTCTTTAAGGTATCTCCATATTGCTTTCCACAGAGGTTGCACTAGTTTGCAATCCCACCAGCAGTGTATGAGTGTTCCTATCTCTCCCCATACACAAAGAGTGCAATGCTCACCATCCAAGGGATGGGCACACTTGAAACTCGGACTTTGGGGGGAGTGGGGAGGCAAGGGCAACATACATAACCTAAACATCTGTATCCCCATAGTATGCTGAAATAGAAAGAAAAAAAAGAAAAAAAAACAAAACATACAGTCATATACCACAAAACAGTGTTTTGGTCAACAATAAACCACATATACTGCGGTGATTCCATAAGATTATAATGGAGCTGAAATATTCCTATTGCTAGTGATGTCATAGCCATCATAACACAGTAGTAGAACGAATTACTCCAATGTCTGTGGTGATGCTGGTGTAAACAAACCTAATGTGCTTCCAGTTGCATAAAAGTACAGCACATATATTTATGCACAGTATATAACACTTGATATTAGTAATAAACCATCATGTTATTGGTTTATGTATTTGCTATGTATGTATTCTTTTTATTGTTGTATAAGATTGTACTCTTTCCACTTATTAATAAAACAAAGTGAAGTGTGAAACAACCTCAGGTAAGTCCTTCAGGAGGCATTCCAGAAGAACACATTGCCATTACCACAGAGGATGACCGCTCCCTGTGTGTTATCGTTCCTGAAGGCCTTCCAGTGGGACAAGATGTAGAGGTCGAAGACGGTGATAGTGGTCATCCTGACCCTGTGTAGGCCTAGGCTAATGTGTGTGTTTGTGTTTTAGTTCTCAACGAAAATTTTAAAAAGTTTAAAAAATTGGAAAAAGAGAAAAAGCTTTTAGAATAAGGATATAAAGAAAAAATATTATTTGTACTGCTTACAAATGTGTTTGTGTTTTCAGCTAAGTGTTATTATGAAACAGCTTAAAAAGTTAAAAAATTAAGAATTATAAAGAAAAAGAGTTACAGTAAGTTAAGATTAATTTGGTATTGAAGAAAGACAAATAAATAAATACATTTAGTTTAGCCCAAGTGTACAGTGTTTACAAGGTCCGCAGTGGGTACAGCGATGTCCTGGGCCTTCCCGTTCACTCGCCCCTCACTCGCTGACTCGCGGAGCAGCTTCTAGTCCCGCAAGCTTCATTCATTGTATATTGTCCCAGTTTACCAATTTTAATCTTTTGTTTCCTTTTTTTCTTTCTTTCTTTATTTTGTTTTTGTTTTTTTGAGACAGAGTGTTGCTCTGTTGCCTGGGCTAGATTGCCGTGGCATCATCATAGCTGACTGCAACCTCAAACTCCTGGACTTCAGTGATCCTCTTGCCCAATCTCCCTAGAAACTGAGACTACAGATCTGTGCTACCATACCTGGCTAATTTTTTCTAATTTTTAGTAGAAAGGGGCTCTCACTCTTGCTCAAGCTGGTCTTGAACCCCTGAGCTTAAGTGATCCTCCCACTTCAGCCTCCTATAGTGCTAGTATTATAGGCATGAGTCACTGCGCCCGACTGTTTTAATCTTTTATACTGTATTTTTACTGTTCCTCTTTGACATTTAGATATGTTTAGATACACAAATACTTACCATTCTGTTATAATTGCCTAGAGGATTCAGTACAGTAGCATGTTGTACAGGCTTGTAGCCTAAGAGCAGCAGTGGATAGCAGGCTGTAGGTTTGTGTAAACACACTCTGTGATGGTCCCACAAAGATACAATCATGTCATGACAGATTTCTCAGAATATATACCTGTCGTTAATCAACACATGATTGTAGTCTCCATTAGAGATATTTTTACCTCCTTGAATAGTATCTTCCCAACAGACCAAATACATGGTGATGCAATGTATTCAATACTGTAATGACATTTTTCTGTATAGAAATCAAGAACTCCTCGAAATATTTATAGTTCCCCAAAACTACAAAGTGCACCCAAGAGCTAAAGACTGCCATCTACTCATTCAAGAAAGGCTATCTGAGGAAGTTTTGAACTGCCTCAGTGAGAGCTGTAATGTAGAAGATGCTACACTCCTAAAATTGGAGACAAAATGAAATGGCTATTTCTCAAGACATAACTAGGCAGCTAAATCTACTTTAGTGTCAACTTTTTCCTAGAAACGCATTGCTGGAATGACAAGGCTGCACTAAATACTAATTTGAAAATCCACTGGATTTTAAGATATAGTTTGCTTGCTTAATATCTTAATTTTAGTTTTAAAGTATGGATTTAATTCTGGTTTTCTTTAAACAATGCAAAGTAGCTTCTCACAAGTATTTTGTGTGCATAAATAAGCTACTAGGGAAACGATTTAAATCAGGCTGACTTTTTGTTGAGGTAGCATTTTCCATTCCGCCAAAGTTTAACCGGTGTTGACTTCACCGAACCGCTGCTGGGGCATTGCCCTTGGCTCTTTATTGGGAACTGCTGCCGCCTTAGCAATGAAACGTATTGTGAAAGTCGCGCTCAGACTGTTGATTCTGCTCCTAAGTGACATCGTTGGAGCATAACATGCATTTACTTACCTACCTGACAAGATGTCTATTTAACAGAGAAAACCTGATCTGACTGTGATCGACGGTCGGTGACGGGGAAATAAACTGAGTCAAAACAGATCCGGGGACACCAGGGCCCGTCTGCGGTGCTGTTCCCTCATCTCTTTTCATTTGGATACGAAGGCTCTCCTTGCGCGTCTGTCCCCGCAGTCCACAATCTACCGACCACTGGGCGTATTGCTTTCTTCCTGTCACTTCGAAATTACTTTAGAGGCATTAGAGCAAAGCTTTTCATACATTTTTAGCTACATTATCTCCAGGTCAAGGACAACAGCGTTGAAAATTAGAGTCCTTGGTAAGGAATGCTTAGTGAATTATTTACTTTTTGACTACAAGTTTCTTCTGATCTCTGACACTCTGACTTGGGCTCTTTTCTTTTTCGTGTCACTAAAGTAAATGTTCCTTTGGATACCTGCCTTATAATTGCTCCGACATATGGTAAAATTAGAATCCGTAAGGATGTAAAAACTTTTCCTAAAGCCAAGGTTCAAACTGTAAAATCTAGTATGTTTGACCCTGTTGTGTGTGTGTGTCTCTCTCTCTTTCTCTTTTTCCTGTTTGGCTAGATAGGTCAGCATGTCCTTCAGTGGCAGAGACTAAAAGGAAAAAAATATAATAAAAATAAAGCCCTCTGATGCATCTATGCTAATTCGTCACAGTGTTCATGGGATAGGTGTCACTATGGCAATTGAAAGCAACTGATTTGTGAAAATTTAAAAATTGTAATTTAAACAACCACAAGGGTATAAATATTAAAATAGGTATTTGGCAAAAGAGGAAAATGTATACTGAAAAATCATGTATATCACACTTGTGTTTCTTTTGACTTTAATTTATTTAAACTCAAGAACAGCAATCAGAAGACTTAGGATTTACATCAGAGTTCACGAAAGTGCACATTGTACTCAGATACACGCACATAAAACTAGTCTGTAAGAAGTCTGGTAAAGTAAAATAAAATTAATACGACATACACAAAATTTGAAAACAATTCTGGAAAGAGTACATGCTGAGTAAAAAACATCAGAAAATGAAAAAAAGAGAAGAGACAACTGCGACAATGTTGCCTAGTTCTATATCTCACTTGGAATTCACTGGTCAACTCTCCCAAAGGAACATCCATCAAGAATATTTGCAAAAACCACAAGTAAAATCTGTTTTTGTGAATCTTGTTAATCAAAATCTGTAAACCTAGTTTTTGAATTGTGAGTTAACTATATTATTTATTTACAAATGACAGACACATAGGAAAAAGTTCCTTATATTGTCTCCCCTAGCTGTCACAGAAAACCGTCTTCAGTTCCATCCAAGTTGCTGCAAAAGACATTATTTCATTCTTTTTTGTGGCTGAGTAGCATTCCATGGTGTGTGTGTGTATACTGTATTTTATGTATCCTCTAATCAGTTGATGGGCACTTAGATTGGTTCCACATCTTTCGATTGTACATTGTGCAGTGATAAAGATTCTGTTGCAGGTGTCTTTTTGATAAAAAGATTTATTTTCCTTTAGGTAGATACCGGTAGTGGGATTGTTAGATCAAATGGTAGGACTACTTTTAGTTCTTTGAGGAATCTCCATACTGTTTTCCATAGAGGTAGTACTAGTTTACATTCCTACCAACAGTGTATAAGTGTTCCCTTCTCATTGCATCCATGCCAGCATCTATTGCTTTTTGACTTTTTAGTAATGACCATTCTATTAGGGGTAAGGTGGTATATCATGTGGTTTTAATTTGTATTTCCCTGATTATTAGTGATGAGCACTTCTTCATGTTTGTTGGCTATTTGTTTATGTCTTTTGAAAAAATTCTGTTCATGTCTTTGACCCACTTTTTAATGGGGTTATTTTTTTTTCTTGCTGATTTGTTTGAATTCTTTGTAAATTCTGGATATTAGTCCCTTGTTGGATATATAGTTTGTGAATACTTTCTCCCATTCTGTATATTGTCTGTTTTTTTCTCTTGATTATTTCCTCTGCTGTTCATAAAGTTTTTAATTGAATTAAGTTTCATTTATTTATTTCTGTTGTTGTTTTGTTTGCCTTTAGAGTCTTAGTCATGAATTCTTCACCTAGCTCCATGTCCGGAAGAGTTTTTCCTACATTTTCATCTAGAATTTTTACAGTTTCAGGTCTTATATTTATGTCTTTTATCCACCTTGAATTAAATTTTGTATATGGTGAGAGATAGGGATCCAGTTTCATTTTTCTGCACGTGGCTGCAGAATTTTCCCAGCACTATTTACGAAATAGGACATTGCTTCCTTAGTGTATGATTTTGTCGGCTTTGTCATAAGTCAGTTGGTTGTAGCAACATGATTTTATTTCTGGATTCTCTATTCTATTCTATTGTTCTATGTGTCTACCTTTATACCAGTGTCCTGATGTTTTAGTTACTATAGCCTTGTAGTATAATTTGAAATCAAATATGTGAAGGATGCAGATTTGTTCTCTTTTGCTTATGATTGCTTTGACTGTTTGAGCTCTTTATTGATTCTGTGCAAAATTTAGGATTTTTTTTTCTAATTCTGTGAACAATGATGTTGGTATTTTGACGGAAATTATATTAGATACGTAAATCACTTTGGGAAGTATGGACTTTTTAATAATAATTCTTCCAATCCATGAAGAATGGATATTTTTCCATTTGTTTGTGTCATCTGTGATTTTTTTCATCAATGTTTTTTTATTTCTCCTCGTAGAGATCTTTCACCTTCTTAGTTAAATATATTTCTAGGTGTTTTACTTCTATTGTGGCTATTTTAAATGACATTCAGTTCTTGATTTGACTCTCAAATCAACTGTTATTAGTGTACAGAAATGCTAGCGATTTGTGTACATTAATTTTGTAACCTGAGACTTTACTGAATTCTTTTCTCAATTCTAGGAGTCTTTTGGAAGAGTCTTCAGGATTTTCTAGATCTAAGATCATTTCATTGTCAATCAGGGTTAGTTTGATCTTCTCTTTCTTATTTGGAGCATTTTTAAGTTCACAGCAAAATGGAGCAGAATGTACAGAATCCTTAAATACTCCCTGCCTCCACACGTGCACAACCTTCCCCACTATTAAAATCTTGCAACACAGTGTTCTGTTACAATCAATACATCTATATTAATATATCATTATAACCCAAATTCCATAGTTCACTTTAGAGTTCACCTTTGATATTGTTCATTCTATGGGGTTTGACAAATGTATAATGGTGTTTATTCATCACTGTACCATACAGAATAGTTTCACTGCCCTAAAAATTTTAGAAATACCATTGAAGGTTACAACACCAAAACACAAGCCCACTAAAAACTATGTTTTAATTAGAAGATGACAGAAAGTTCCCACTGCTCCATATGTTACCATCACACAAACAGGGCTCCAGTACAATAACAGTGGATTATAGTGGAAACACCTGTATGACTCTTTCCAAAGAGGAGTAATTAGGGAAGCTGTAAGTCAAGAAGCGAGACAAAAAACAAGAGCACTAGAGGAATTTGAAGTTTCTCACACCTATAGCTACAGCTATAGGAAACATTAAACACAGGCCAACTGATAACCAAATTAGCATAAATCCTCACACTACAGACTGACTTATTTCAATTCCTGTTACCATATGCATGAATATTTTTAACAAGAAGTTACAAGGACACTAAAAGACAAAAAAAGTGTAGAAATACACCAAACATCACAATCAGACTCATGAAAATCATAATTTGGAATTAAATATGAAATTTAAAATGACTCTAATTAGTATGTTAAGAGTTCTAATGGAACAATAAACAATGTATAAGAATTGATGGGTAATGTAAGCAGAGAGATGGAAACTCTAAGAAAAAAAATCAAAAAGAAATACTAGAAACCAAAACACTGTAACAGAAATGAAGAATTTTGTTCTTAATTTGATGGGCTCATTAGCAGATTTAGCACAGTTGAGGAGGAAAACAGGGAGCTGTAAGACAGAAAATTCCAAAAATTAAGTGCAGTGAAAAAAAGGATGGGGGAGGAAGAAAGAAAAGATTCTCCAAGAGCTATTGAGCAATTCCAAAAGATGTAACTACTGTACATGTTATTGCAATGCTGGAAAAAGAAGAGAGGAAGAATCAGAATTAATATTTTAGCTAATAATGACTAAAAATTTTCCAAAATTAATGGCAAATACAGAAGGTAGTATCTACAACAAGCAGGATAAATAGCAAAATAAATAACAAAAAAAAGCAAAAAACAAAACAAAACAATTATCTAGACTAGGCATATGCATTAGTTTTCTGAGGCTGCCATAACACAATACTACAGACTGTGTGGCTTAAACAACAGAAATTTTATTTGCTCATAGTTCTGGAAGCCAGAAGTCTGAAATAAAGGTGTTGGCAGGATTGGTTACATCTGAGTACCAGGGTGGAAGGATCTGTTCCAGGCTTCTCTCCTTGACTTACAGATAGCTTTCTTCTTATGTCTTCTCATCAGTCTCCTTTTATTGATGTGTGTGTTTAAATTCCCCTCTCTTATCAGGGTACCCATCATATTAGATTTAGAGTTTACCCTAATGATCACATCTAAAATTGAAGAGTTGTATAAAGAGTCTTTCTCCAAATAAGGTCACATCTTGAGGTACTGGGGTTTAGGGCTTCAATATATAAATTTGGGAAGAGTGGACACAATTTATTCCATAACTACATACCGTATTCACATTGCAGAAACCCAAAAACAAAGGGAAAGTCTTGTAACAAACCATGGGTTGGGGGATAACTTACTATAGAAGAACAAAGATAAGAATTACAATATACTTCTCTGGACAAAAACCATGCAAATAGGAAGAAAGAGAAGTAAATTTTTAATACTTTGAAAAAAACCTCAAGAATTCTATACTAACAAAATAATTCTTCAAAAGTAAAGTAGAAATAATTTCTGAGACAGACAAAAGGTAAGAGACTTCATTACTAGCAGATCTGTCACACAAGAAATGTTTAAAAGGTGTTTTAGCTGAAGAAAAATAAAAATATTATAAAGAAATCTACATATGGAATTACAGAGCATCAAAGAAAGTAAAAATAAAGGTAAAATAAGTATTTTTCTTGTCTTTAATTTATCTACTGATAACTGTTTGTTAAAATCAATAATAGCAACTATATAATGAATGATTCCAGTATATGGATACATGAAATGCATGATAGCAATTTTATGAGGGACAGGAAGGAGGAGTTTGGGAATACTCTGTTATAAGGTATCTATACTACATGTGAGGTGGTACAGTGTTATTTGAACATCAACTTAAGTTACTTAAAAAAGCCATATTGTAAAGTTTCAGGAAGCCATTACAATCTTTTTAAAACAGAAGTATGATTGGTAAGCTAAGAGAGGACATAAATTGAAATTATATAAAATGATCATTAAAATCCATAGAGGTCAAAAAATGAGAAGGAAAACAAGAAACAAAGAACAAAAGCAAACACTAGTAAACAGTTACAAACATGGCAATTATTAATTCAATTATATCAACAATCCCTTTGAATGTGTATAGACCAAGTACACCAGTTAAAAGACAGATTATAATTGTGGATTTTAACAAAAAGAAAACAACTTATACAGTATCTAAAATAAATCAGCTTTAAATATAAACACTCAGGTTAAAATTAAGTGAAGGTGAAAGATATACCATGCCAACAATAATTTTTTAACAAGCTGGAATACCTATATTAACTTCAGAAAAAAAGGGAAGATGTCATATAATGTTGAACAGTGCAATTATCAATAAGATACAACAATTGTAAAAATATATGCATCTAACAACATAACATGAAAATACATGTTACTAGAATTGAAAAAAAGACATGTTTACTACTATATTGAGCACCTTCAACATTTCTCTGTCAGTAATTGATAGATCAAACAGGAATAAATGCATAATAAAGGTATTCTACATAAAGACAAGTTTGGGAAATAAAATATCCTTGAAACAAGTCATATTAAAACACTTTAAAAAAAGATTTTTTTCTCAGCAATATTAAAATAAATATATCATAATTACATTGCAGAATCAATTTATTATAGATAATATTGAAGCAATATATAGTGGCAAAAGGGTGGATATACGATGAATGTCCTTCTATAGATGAATAATTGAATAAATTGTAATTCTTGCATACCATTTTATATAGTGATTTAGAAAAGTTAAGAATTTTAGAGTGCATTGTCATTCTGTTTTGAGAAAAATAAAATTTGGAGATGTATACACAAAAAAGGCATAACAATTATATAATATGATTTTTTTCTTTTTTTCTTTCTTTATTTATTTTTATTTCAGGATATTATGAGGGTACAAACATTTTGGTTACATTTATGTCTAGTGATTTTGTCTTAACTGACTATTGACATAGAAAAGGTTACTGTCAATTTAATATGTATATTTTAATGATTTAAATATGTTTAACATTAAAATTAATTTGTTTTATTTTTTAGATAGAGCATTTTTGCCATTCTATGACTGAATCAGAAATGGCTTGGTAATTAAAGTTTTGTTCTCCAAAGTGCCACTGTAATTAATAAACTGTAGTATATTATGAATGAGCATTGAAACTGAAAACTGAGAAAATCTTATATTCAAGTACCTGTATTCTTTGTCAAAGAACTTATTTTTCTTTGATACTGCTTCAAAAGTCTTTCATCCTCATACTTCACTGACACTTAAAACGATGTTATGGTGGGAGTGGAAATGTAAGTGACAAGTCTAATAAATTAGCAATATCTTTCCACTATAGTCTCCCTCATTTTTGGCTGTAAAACTTCACTTCTTATTAAAATTTGTATTCTTCAAAGTTGAATGGGAGTAACATATTTTCTCTGAGTTTTCTCTGCTTTATAAATAAGCTATAGCAAGAATTCTACTGGTCTTTCTCTTGGAGGAGTATTGAGCTTTTTAACCTTTCAGGGCAGCTGGGCCAAGTCTCTGAAGTCTCTAATGATTAAATTGTCTTTCAAATCCCACAGTCACAGTGATCTGTCTGGATCATTGCATGGTTGACAGTCTTCTCTATGAATAGTAAGCTCTATGTACTTCTTTCTCCTCTTAAAATTTTAACTACTCATAATAGAAAATAAAGTAAAACAAGAATTAAAAATTCACACTAGAGGCAGCGAGGTTACAATATCTAGACTTCTAGATAAATTGTTTGGAATAGCGTTTTTCAACGTGATCCTGTAAAAGCTATTTAGAGGGTCTCAACTAACATTAGAAAATAAAATAGAGTAAGATAGAAAAGAACTGTATTAAATAGAATAAAATTTAAATTAGAGTGTATCACATGTAATAATGCCTCAAATTTTTTCTTAGCTTACATGCACATATGTATCTATAATGGCATGTACCCGGGGTCATTATTTCTTATTATGAGTTGTAGACAAATTATTTGAAGCCATTACCTTCTATCATGTGATATAGCCTTTGCCCACGAGGCCTGAAATAAATTGGAAGAGCATTCATCTCCAGTTAAGAGATATTAAAACTGTGCGTGTGTTTGTGCACACATACACATATAATCAATTTTATACTTTCTGGGAACCTCTTTTGTGTAATTTAGTAGGCGAAACAACAATCATTTTTCGTATAGTAATACCCATAGGCACACTGTGGTCTAGTAAACCTTTGCATGAATAGCATGTAGCATTACACTAAAAGTTTTCATTCATATAATAGTTAATGAAAATAAACGTATACTTCTGAATTTGAGTATAAAACCATCCTATGAAACTATTTTTCCTCTTGCTTGCTGCAAAAAAACCTCATCAGATATTTAAAATAACAGTATTGAATTTTACTACATAAGTATTAAACATAAATATATTTTATTATGTGTATATAAATATACATGCAATTTATTAAGAATAAGCATCATTCCGGTTAAGACATTAACAATTTTTGGTATAGATCTTCTTAATAGTTAATGGTACTATTTAGAAAGGCAGTTGATTCCTTCACCAAGCCTATGTATATTTAGTCAAAATAAGCCAAATTCTGAACTATTGCTGAGAAAAAGTTTGCTAAGGGAGGTGTAAAACTCACTGGAATGAAACTGAGAGAACTACATGCAATTCTTTAATTGAAAGAATTCACGGGAGCAAATGTAAATATGAGGAAGAGCTGATTTTTATTTAAATGGTGAGAAATGTTTAGAATTATAAAAAGAAAATCAAGTTTAAATATATGTGATTCACAAAATACAGGCCTAACTTAAAATGTTAGTAAAAAAATGTATATTTTGGTAATATGCAATATTAAGCATGCCAAGCTGCAAAACAAGTAGCATTTTTGGAAAAGTTTTGTCTGTCATTTTCAATATTAATATTACCAATATTAATATTAAATATCAATATTATTAAATGAAGTTTAATATGATTCAGAAATTTGCAATATTTTTCATTCATTGTGAATTAAAACTGATTGAGGATATAAAAAGTGAAACTAAAAACAATAGTCTTTCCTTCACAGATCCAATAATAATTTGTATTATTGTGTGCAAAACAAAGTTTAATCTGTATTCATTTTTAGTAAAACTTTCTGATTGAGAAAGTGGATATTATTAATATTAACATTTATTATATAACTATTTTAGAAACCAGTGTTTCTCAGATAAAATAATTAATTTCACATATTTATATAGTTGATGAATTTTAATTATTTCAAGATCTTTCATTCTGGGAAATATATTAACAGAGAAGAGGGCATTATGAGCTCTGGGACATGATTCTACATGTAAAGTTGTGTGGCCCTCCAAGTGGAGGTTTGTTCCAAGTTCTTGGTGTTCATTGGGAAAAGAATTTCAGGATGCTCCATGTAAGCCAAGCAAGTGACATCACTTATGGAAAGTAAAAGTACATTCTCAGGAAAGAGAGCAGACAGTCTCAAAAGAGAATATCTACAATGGGAGGAAGTGGTTTTAGATCTTTTGTAGTTTTGCTAATTGAGATGGGAGGAATATTCAGGGCCAAGGGGTTGGCTTTTAATAAGAATTTGGAAAGTAATTCCTAGAATTGAATTTCCTTCCATTTTCATACTTTATATGATTATCTCAGAACTTTCATGGTGATTTCAATGGTGGAGAAATTTTAAAACCACAGTGTGAGTAATATTATAATTAGCTGAAGTTCATGTAAGTTGGCAGAGATAGCTGACAACCTGATCAAAGTTGGTTTTGCCTGTGGTTATAAGCCCCTCTAATTAGTTTCTGCATAAGCATTGTTGATTTTTACAACTGAACACAATCTTCAAGCCCCTTCATCTGGTCTCAGCCCTGTCTCCTGGTCTCTTACTCTAACAGCCAAGTCAATTTATGTAAGCCTGAGAATTCTTATGCACAAAATGGGAGTCCCAATAGTACTTACACATAGGTCATTGTGAGAATGGGGTGAGACAATTCATGAGAATTGTTTGGAAATGTTGTACAATGTAAGAGACTAATAAGAATTACAAACTATAACTGTTTCTGCCACAGAATTGTTTGGTAGAATTATTTGTAGTTTTATTATTTAATATTGTCTGCTTCTGTTCTGATCAATTGCACCTTTACTATTCATAATTTTGTTTGATTTCACAAAAAAGGAAGGACCGCAGATATATTAAAATAATTTGGTATCTTTATCTCATATATAAACTGTGTGTGTGTGTATATATATATATATATATGGTATGAATATATATATAGTGTATGTTATATACAATGATTATGTCAAATGTTACTTCCATTGTTAGATTAATATAGTGAACTGTCTACTAAATAATGATAATCTGATGAATGCTACTTTCCATGTGCATTATGATGTGACCATGGGGTAAAGTTATGGCCACCCTTGTTTCTATAATATGACTACCTTCCCTAAGCATATTTACTGGGTATGTATGAGGAAATCTTGTTAGATTTGGTCTAATCAGTAATGTTCCCAAGAATCTCAATTAGGATTGAAAAATAATCAATCTATATTTGGGTGGCTTAACCAGTTATACATAAGCTTAGGAGCCTGAAAATATATATATATATATATATATATATATACACACACATATATATATATATCTCCTATATATATATATATATATAAATTGTTAGATATATGTGTGTTTGTGTATGTGTGTGTATGTAAGAAACTTCTACAGTGTCTGAAGAAACAGAAGAATCTTTTATAAATAGAATAAATGAAATTGAGTAGACAAACAAAATCTCTAGAATACAGAGATTTGAAATGGCTGTTTAAATTGATATCCTGGTATCTTTCTGAAGTACAGCCCCATTCTTTTCCTTCTATTTTATGACTCATCCCTGTATCCGTAAAATACATTTCACCTTTAGCTGTTTAAGTTTTATTCTGTTTTTGTAAAACAAATAGAATGCATACAGGGAAATTATACAATTTTATACAAGGATTCGACAAATATTTTATGTAAATGTAGAAGCACCAAACATTTTAGACTTTACTGGCTATGTGTTTTTTTTGGTCACAGTTGCTCAAGGTCTAACATTTTAGCGCAAACATAGTCACAGATGATACTTAAATAAATGAGTGGGGCTGTCTTCCAATAAAATTTAATTTATGAATACTTACATGACCTTCATATGATCTTTACATGTCACAAAATATTATTAATTGTTTTTTATAATTATTAAAAATCTTAAAACAAAATCTAATACAAAAACATTGGACATGTGAACCATTCAAAAATAGATGGCAATCTAAGTAGTAGATCTGATAAATTGGGAAACAACACTGAAATTTGTACCTAAAAATCTTCCCAATCAATTCCTTCTGCAAATGCATCCTTAATTTTCTCCTCTATTCAGATACTAGACTAGTAGCAGTCACCATTCCTTCTCTCCCATAAATAAATATTTCTGGTTATGGCAAGATAATCTATGTATTTTGATTTTTAAAAATTCTCTTTATTAACTTAATTTTAGCTTATAAATGATACCAATTCATTCTAGCATCTAGAAGTCTATGGTTTGCATTTTAAGAAAGGTATTGGAAATGAAGTCCATGATAAAAACATTAAAAAAATTGATCATATTGAAGGCATTTTGAAACAAAATGTAGCTCCTAAAACAAGCAAAGCTATTTGCTAGTAAAAAACTACTAAATGTACACAAACATAGAAAATAGCAATTTAATTTGGATTTATTTTATTATCAACCCAACAAAAAATCATCATGGAATGGGAATATAAATGCTACTGGGGCACTAGTAAAAGAAAGAAAAATTATAACACACAGAACAACACATAATGTTTATTAATATTTCTAATTAAAGATAAAAGTTCTTTTTAATGTAGTTCTATGGTGTCACAAAAGTAAAACTGTCAAACATATTTGATGAAATAAATAGGCTATTAACAATACTATTTCAGACACTAATCGTATCAAAGTAAACACGTTAGGAATCACAGCAGTATTTGAAGTCATTGTATTTTTAAATTCAGTTTAGTCCAGCAGGACATTTAGGAGGTCTAGAAAGAGATTAGTGCAATTATGTATGCCAAGTACATAAATGTCAACAGCAATTTAGAACAAGAGTAGATTGTGAGAATGTTTTCAGTTCAATATTTTACTCGGAAGGCAAATCATCAGTATCATATTTTTACAACAGTAAATTAACAGAAAATATGCTGAGGGGAAAAACAAATAAGCATACTTAATGGAGATGTTTTAGAATAATGAGATCCAATTGGTTGTTTGAGTCAAAGAGAAAACTCAAAAGGTTTTATGAATTTTCCTATAAGGTCACACATTTGATGAGGCTTTTTTTTCCCCTTTGTCCTTAATAACGACATTCAGTAATATGGGCTTCTCTTAGGTGTTCTGTAACTCTCATAACTATGCATGTTTTTTATTTAGACAAGATCTTAATTGAATTCTGCTCTATATTTGACCACTGTTTCCTAGGTATGAAATTTCTAAGATAAGTGCCACACACAAAAATTAAAATTCAAGATTTCTGATAGAAGGTACATTCATCATTATATCCTTAAGACCTACCAGAGTGCTTGGCAAACACATATTTATTATTCAGTTAATATCTATTGAATCGATAGAGCTGTTCCTGACAATATTCACTTGAGTCGTAAGAATATGTTAAAAGCCAATTCAAAGACTGATGGTAATGAAAATCTGAGAATCACTCTTCTGTGAAACTATTCCATTATACCAAAATGAGTAATGCAGGTAGCTATAAGTGTTTTGTTTTTAAAATACATTTTCCCACTTACCAATTATTTTTTGTCTATCTTTCTATTTATCATCACTTACAGATCCATATCTTTAAATTTTAGTATGCCAAATTAAAATTGAGGGAGTGTTTATTCCACCCACCTGGCATATGTGTAGACTTAAGGCTCAATCTCTTTCAAATGCAATAGAGAACTATACACAAGACCTAATTCCATAGGTGATGTAATAGAAATACAACAAAACAGTCATTTTTAGAGGCTTAAAATTATCACAAATTATTTGGTTACATTTTCTTTACTGGACTTTTTTATAAGAGATGATAAAATGTATTTCAGTAACTAAATCTTAGATTAATATACATTACAACTGAAGTGGTATAGAACTGATATTTTCCAAAAAAATCATGATTAATTGTATTTTATTTATTCTTAACCTTCTATAAAACTATGTTTAATGCATATTAGGCATGTTAAATATATTTTATCCTTGTAAGACTTTATATTTAAGCTTTTCTGGTGAAAAATTTAGAAAAAATTCAGTGGCTATCAACAAAATAAAATTAATTGTTGAATGTTAGGTTAGGTTCTTTAGTGTTGCTTAGTGAGAGGTAATACCCAGGAACAGTTTTCTGTTTTGTTTTTTTGTTTTTATTGATTATATTGATGTTTATCTTGGAAGCCTTAAAATACGATAAACCAAGGAATGCCTGGTTTTTATTGGAACTCTATTATTTCCTATCGCTGCTGTTATATTGTCGCTGTAACAAACTTACTGCTTTAAAACATCACAAATTTATCATCTTACAGTAATGGAGGCCAGAAGTCCAAAATGTGTCTCACTGGACTATAACTATGTTATTGGCAAGGTTGCCTTCATTTCAGAAGCTCTAGGTGAGAATTCATTTCCTTGTCATTTCCAGCTTCCAGAGACTACTCACAATCTGATCCTTCCTTCCATCATCATATCTCCTTTTGCGACTCCTGTTTTCTCCATCTTTCACTTATAATTACTTATAATTACCCTTGTAATTACAACAGCCCCACCTAGATAATCCAGTACAATCTCCTCATCCCAAAATTCTTAATTTTATCACATTTTGCCATATAAAGCTTTATAAACACACACATACACACACACACAATCTCTCTCTCTCTTTGTATATGTCTTGTACATCTATGTACATAAATTTCACCATTAGAATGTAAATATTTTTGGAGAGCCATTATTCTGCCTAACATAATCACCTAATGAGGGAATTCCCAAATAGAATTTAATTTTATCTCATCTAGGTATAGACTAATTTGATAAGGTTTATTATTCAGAGAGACTATGGAAAATAATTATATAGTTATATATTTATAGATATATCAACAAGCTTATAAAAATAGCTTCATGAATTCAGAAATATTGATATTTTTTTTGTAATGTCTTTGCCAGATTTTGGTATTAAGATTACACTTGGATCTATAGTGAGTTGAAAATGGGTTCCCTCTTCCTCTGTCTTCTAAAAATGTTTGAATAAGTTTGAGAGATGCTTGATATGATTTGCCAGTGAAACTGTATGTACCTGAAAGTTACTTTGGGGGAAAGTTTTTACTTTATTATAAATTAAATTTTGCATTTAATTCAAGACTATTCAGATTTTATTTTTTGAATAGTTTTGGTACACGAATTGTGTGCCTTTCTATGAAGTGACAAATGTATTGGCATAAATTTGTCTATAATACATCATTCTTTTTATGTATTTAGGATCAGGAATGTTCCCCCTTCTTCTTTCCTGATATTAGTAATTTTTATTACCTGTATTTTTGTTGAATAATCTACCTAGAATTTGATCGTAATAACTGATTGTTTTGGCTAAAAAAGACAGTTTTTTTGTTTCATTGATTTTTCTCTATTATTTGTCCAATTTAAACACTTTACTTTTAATATCTACATTATCTCCTAAATCTTACTTATTTTGGGTTTGATTTTTTTCTAATTCGATAAAATAGAAGCTTCACCTATTCATTGTGGACTTGACTTCATTTATAATACAAACATTTTAATCTATTAATTTCTGTCTAAGCACTGTTTCTAAAGCAACGTTTTTGATACATTTTTGTGTTTACTTCAAAACACATTTTGTTAATAAAACATATAAAATTATGGTCTACAATTTCTAATATTTCTTCTTTGACATATTAGTTATGTAGTAGTGAATTATTTAATTTTAAAAAATGTCTGGTTTTATCCAGACATTTTTCTATTATAAATTCTAGTTTAATTCTATTGTGATCAGAGAATATACTTTGCATATTATTTATTGATATCTTTATCAATAAATTTATTGATATTTCTTTAAAGACCCAGAGAATGATCTACCTTGATAAATGTTTCATGTGCATTTAAAAATAATATAATTGATATATTGTTCAATAAATATTAGTTAGGACAGTATGGTTGACAGCATTGTCGAGCTCTCCAAAACCTTTATTTTCTGTCTACTTGTTCTATCATTTTTGATTCATGCAGTTTACATCTCATTTATTGGGTGCATATATGTTTATAATTATTGAATTATCTCAATCAATCCATCACTATCATTATGAAATGTCTTTCTTTACCCATGGAAATATTTCTTATTCAGAATTCTACTTAATGTAGCTATGCTAGCTTTCTTTTGATTGATGTTTGCATGGTATATTTTCTCCTACTTATTGACTTATAACCTGTGTGTGTCTTTATATTAAATTCAGTTTCTTATAGATAGTATAGAGTTGAATAATATCTCTTTTTCTTACATAATCTGTTAATCTCTACTTTTTAATTGAAGTATTAAGACAATTATGTTTAATGTAATTCTTAATAAGATTGGATTTGAATTCTTTACTTTGCAACTTGTTTTCTATTTGTATCATCAGATTTTTGGTCTTTTTCTTTTTTTTTATCTGATGTCTTTTTGAGTTTTGTAAAATTACTTAATTTATCTCCATTATTGAGCTATTAACTTTTTCATCTTAATTTAGATTGAATATGTTTGATGATTTTATGTTATTTCTGTTTGGCTTATTATTATTAGTGATTGCTCTTAGATTCACAGAATCGACTTTTGACTTATTAGTATCATCTTGAAATATAATACTATACTTTGCATATAATACAGAAATTTTACTAAGGTATATATTAATTTCATCCTCTATTTATATAATGTTCTCAAATGTTTTACTTGTATATATTTGGTAAAGCATGAAATGAAGTATTAATATGTTTACTCTAAAGGTTCAGCTATTATTTTCAAATAAAAACGAGAGCAAAAGCATTTTTAGTTACCCATAAGTTTACTCTTTCTGGCCCTTGTTATTCCCTTCTGTATATCTAAGATCCTGTCTGATATTATTTTCCCCAATTATAAAATTTCCTTAGCATTTCTTCTAATGCATGTATCCTGGTGACAAATTCCCCCAGTTTCTGTTTTTCTGAAAATGTCTCTATTTGACTTCACGTAGGTTAACAGTTTATTTTTCCTATGGCATTGCTTTGTATTCTAGCTTGCAAAGGTTCTGATAAGAAATTTGGTGCAATATTAATCTTTGGTCTTCTTTACATAAGAGAATTTTTTTGATGGCTTTAAGATTTTTTCTTAAGAGATAAATTATCACTGGTGTTGTGGAATTTATTTATAATGTATTTTGGTAAGCCTTTTTTGTGTTTATTCTCCTTTAGATGCATTGAATCTCTTGGATTTCTGTTCATAGATTTCAATAATTTGGGGAAATTTTCAGCCATAATTTCCTATTTTTCTGTAGTTCCTCCCCTGTAGTTACAATTATATGCACATTAGATTTTGGTCATTAAAATTCTGGGTGTTTGTTTGTCCTATTTTTAATTTATGGCAATTTCTCTTGTTATATTTTCGAGTACACTATTTTCTTTTTTAAAAAAAGAAATAGTATTTAATCTGCTAACTCCAAGCAGAAATTTTTTTATTCAGATATTATATCTTCATTTCTATAAGTTACATTGCTTTGTTTATTTTCGTATCTTGCAATCCTCTCCTTACTATTTTCTTATTTTTCTTTAAGTACTTTAGCATGATTATAATAATTCTTTTTATATATTTTCTGCTAATTCTATTACATCTATTACATTGTTTGATTTCTGTCATAGATATGGATTGGGTCACATTTTCCAGTGTGGACACTTCTAACTATTTTTATTAGATGCCACAAATATTAATATTACAAAATCTAGCTCACAAAACAAAAGCAAGTATCTGAATGTATTTATAATAAAGATAATTACTGATACAATGTGTACAGACAGTCCCTTATTTATGGTGGTTCAAACTGGATTTTTCCACTTTACAATGGATTCATAAAGATACTAAATGCATTTTCAACATCTTACATTTTCTACTTATGTTGAGTTTATTAGGATATAACCAAATAATACATTGAGGAGCATCTGTATAATGTGAAACAGGTGAATACAAAACAAATATCTATCCATAGGTAAATAATTGAATAAATTTTATCTGGTGTTTATTTTCTTCCTTTAAAGAGTGTTGGACTCTGGTTAAGAAGGCAGTTGATTAAAATCAATTTTATTCTTTTAAAGAAGCTCATAATCTCTTTCTAAACATTACAATAAAATTTCATTTCTATATTTAGGGTGGTAATTTGTGGAAAACTTTTGACTGTAGTGGTAAACACTACTTTTAAATTCAAGGCTGAGCTCAAAATAGAGGGGTTAAAATGATGAGCTTTATCACAACAGTGTAGAGTATGGTTCTGATGGCTCTCTTGAAAGCCCTGAGAGATTGATGAGAATTTTGTACTCTAACTAATCAGAACTCAAATATTTTCCAGTCCTCTGGGAATGCTAGAAACTATTTAGCTCACAGCTCCCTGGCCTCTTTGCTCAATAACATGGAATTCCATGGTATACACACACATTTCAGTATCCAGCAAAGACATAACAAGACTACTTGAATATTTCTGGATTCTTTCTGTATAGCACCCTTCCATCCAGAACTCTGCTCCTCTACTTCCAACCATATTGGCCTCCATGAACTGTAATATCTATTACATCAGCCAACCAAACTACCATATAGCGCTTAGGATTTCTATCTGTACTCCCTGGTACAAAAATTTCTTTTGGTAGAAAGCCAAACGATTTTTGATCTCTTACACTTACTTATCTTTACTTTTTCTCAGGGATAATCACAATACTATGTTCTTTTTCTGCAAGGCCTAAAATCTAAAACTATTTTATTTATTTCTCTTGCTTCCGTCTTTCTTTTTTCTTCTACTTCCCACTCCTCCTAACCCTTTTTTTTAAAGAGAGAAAATTTGTCCTTACCATGGTTGAAAGTAAGTTTTATTCGAGCAATTTTAATTTGTGAAAATTTCTTAGATTTGCCTTATGGGTCATACATTGTCAATTTTGGTAAACATTTTAGTACCTAGAAAAATAATACATTAGTATTTATTTTTTAAAATAGTACCTTTTTTAGAGCTAGAGATTAAATCAAGTTTTTATATATTGTTGTAAATTATCACTCCTTGAAAATCCTGTGAATTTTATTTTAGTTACATAAAGTGGAATTAAAAATCTCCCACTAAGACTGAATTTTTATGTTTTTTTCAATTTTAATTTATTTTTGTGAAACAATGTATACAAATATATCATTCTCTCTTGCTAGTCAATTGAAAATTTTATCATTATAAAATATTCCTTTTTGTCTAGAAATGTCCCTTTTCTATCCATTGATATTTTAATTTCCATTATTATATCATATTCTAAAATTTTATTTTTTTCTTTTAAAATATGTGTGCTAGTTTTTCATAATTTTCAGATATTTTTATAACATTTATAATTAATATTATGTTATTAATAAAATTAAATTTATGTATTTATAATCCTCACCTAACTTGCTTAAGATTGATTCTTCCTCATATTTTTATAAGTTTTATGGATCTTTTAAAATTTGACTCCATCAATAGATTGCTCTACACCCAGTTCTACCTTCATGTAGTAGTATGCTTCTTTCTGTCAGTCAATCTTAGATAACTAAAACTTAAGACCAGTTCTTTTTCTGAAATCTTAATTTAGATTTAAGTTTGAATCATAATTCCAACTTAGAAAAAGCTTCAAATAAATCTTAGTTATGATTTCCTTTGATTTCTTTTCCTATTTTTCTTCCTCCCTTCTCCCACATCTTTATTGTCTAGGCAGGGCAATCAAAATTTTCTGTTTTTTTTTTTTTCACAGACTATATTTATTTTATAGTTATCTTTTTTATAACAGTATATTCCATAAGAATTTCAGATGATTGTGAGGATCTCAGACACAACTCTGACCTCATGAAGGCTGGAGTCTAGACTCTTGTCTCTGTGTTTAACTCGATTGTTGTTCTTCAATTTTCTTGTTCATTATTGTATCTAAAAATTTGAACCTGTTTATGATGAGCTCGGCTATGAATCCAAAAGTAATGCATGTCACTGTAATCAAAAGTTTTTCACAAGTTACTACCCTAACTATATAAATGCAATTTTACTATGATGTTAAGAAAGAGATTGTACTTTTAAAAAATTGTTCAGAGCATATTAAATTTTATTTATCTTCTATAGATAGGGATATCAAATATAATTCCAGATGCATTTAATAGAAACATTTTACCCACTTTTTTTATAAATCTTAAGTTTTTATATTGTCTCCTTGAGATTATGGGTAAAAATGTTTAGGTTTCACTGTCTTTAGTTGGAGCTCAGAGAAAGTGTTTTAACACAAGAATGCTCAGATTTAAAGTAAGATTTTGGTACTTTCTAATTAACTCTTCTTGAGAAATTCAATGAAAATTTTGAACCTTTGCTATTCATATATGCAATATAAAATATCCTTTTCTTTTTAAGCATTTTTATGAGAAAAGAATGTAAACGTGTACAAAGTAACTAGTAGAGTACTTGAATAAAGTATAATTATTGGATATACATACCATCCCATTCTTGAGGTAGGGGAATTTAAACAAATGCTTTGAAGCTAACCCCTTGAACTTCAGATATGAAACCTAGAGTAGAGATTATGAGTGTATGAGTGAAAATAACTGACTGAAATGTAGCAATATTTTTTATTTTATATACATGATTAAATATCAGTTCACTCCTGCATCAATCCCATCTCAAGTCCATTAATTCTTAATATTTATATTAACATTTTAGGTCTAGATACTTGGTATTTGATTCAATTTAATATCTTTAGAACAGTAAAAATCACCTTGTAAATCAATATTTATTTCTTTATAAAAATGAAACACAAAACAACCAAATCTTTCCAATCATCTTAGAAGCTATTAAATAAATGTACAGTCTAAATTTGTTCCCATAGTGGGAAATATTACCTTTTCAAAGTTATTTGTCCAAAGAATGCTGAAAAAGCAATACAATATCATCGTGTTTTATTTGTCTGACATATAAGAATTTCTATATGAATATAGTGTATAGTGTTCACTTAATGTGAATAGATATAGTATAAGAATATGGTATAATAATGTGAGAAAATTAAAATAGGCCTACAGATAAGTCTCAGTATCTTGCATTTGAATGAGTGAATTTCCATTTATTGTCAGGTTAACTCTTAATTTGACTTGTTCTTTGAATATTAAAAATGAACCCCTTTTCAGTGTATAAAGTTTCTCAAAATAGTGTATTCACAAAATATATAGAACAATTTTTCTTCAAAGAGAAGATGTATAATAAATGAAAACATGTCAGGTTATGGTAAAATAAACCTCATGGATTTAACTATCCTGGATTATGTAAGAAAATATTTCTCTGGATCTGTGAATCATGAAACGTTATCCACAGAAAGCTCCAATAATGAAGCAGACCTGAACTTAGCACATCCTACAATTGCATCCTGGTATACTTATCACTGAATCATTGGAAGTCTTGATGGGAGACATTGGATACTAGCTTTATTCAGTGTGTTGACATCTTTTTGAAGAAAGGACAGCAACATTTTTAAGCCCACATAGTCCTTGTCACAAAGGATGTTGACTCCGCTTCATGGTTTCCACCTATATGAAAGAGAAATATTGCAAGAATTATGCAAATTTCCACTGAAAGAGGTCTGAATGTGATACTGGAGAGTAAGTAGACTGTTGTCCTACATGAAAAGGAGAAGTGGAGAGGCACAAACTTAAGCATCTTGTTCCTCTGTATGAGGAACAAGAAGGCTTAATCCCAGAAGGCATCCTTTACATCTTTAAAGTATAGCAGCAAAATTAACCTTCTAAAATATACTATTTTTTTTGCTGTATTATTCCTGTCAGTAACAAATGTTGTTTTTGAAAATGAAATGCATTTTTAGAATACACACTTTCTTTCAATATAAATATTAAAATGTGAATGAATATAGCTATAATTACTCTCTGTACCAGATGTTTGCTCTCCATTTTTGCATTTATAAGCATGAAAATATGTTCTGTTATTCTTTATAAAGTATATATATTTTTTATACCAAGCTAAGTCTGTACTTTATATGTAAATCAGTAAGATTTTCTAATTCAATACACACCTAATCATTTGCTTAATCCTTAAAAGAACTTGGATTTTTCATTCTTTCTCATTAAAAGCCATGAAAGGAAAATCTTTTGAACAGCTTCCACTGTGAAAGCATTTGACTCTGAGCGTAATCTATACATAAAGTAAGAAAAATGTATATGTGAATATTCCAAGTATGCATTGTGCTAAAATAGCCATCTGACATCTAAATATGAAAGATACGTAATATGCACTGAAAGGTAAACTAAAAGTGTAATCTTGGTCACAAAACATATACCTTTTACAATATAAATTTCATTTTTACTGAAATACTCAAGAAGTCTAAGCCTAGTCATGTGAAAATACCAGGTCCACAAAGTGTAAAGAATTATTATAGCTTGCAATTATCAAAATAAGAAGATTAAATGGCTCAGTTCCTGTCTTCCTTTTTTGTAAGCTGAGTTTATTTTCCTTCGCAGAATAATCAGAGAACAGTGCTGACAAGCTTCAAAGACAATTGTAACTGGGTTTTGGATTTTCATTTTTGAGCATTATTTTACAAAATTATGATGACAGTTGTCTCTGCCAACTGTAGTATGAAAATTTAGGGACTAGTTGAGTTAGAGGACTTGAATAAACCTCAGATCAATATGTCATTGATTATTCTGTTATTAAAAATAAATTTTTGAAGAAATTATAAAGTCATTCACAATTTGGCAAGGCAAATAATTCCAGTAACACAAGACTCTAAATATTTCTGAAAATAATGGTCTTTGTCATCTCCCATATAAGAACAACTGTTCTTGTTTCCCACCTCGTTTCAAATGGTATGTTTTGTCTCACTCCTGTATATCTGTACGTCACTGTCAAATTGATCTTATTAAGCAACTGCATTGATTTCATATCGTTAGTCAAATATTTCAGTGAGTTCCTAAGAGCCTACAGAAAAAAGAAAAAAAATAAATTCATTTACATTATATTAAATGCTTTTTCCAATGTGGTCTTAACTTCTAGGCTTATCATTCACTGTATCAAAATTAGCCCTTTTCTCCAAGGAAGTTGACAGAGTCTCTGTTCCTTCACTCCCATCTCACTCTTTTAATACTGTTATTTCCACATACAGTTCCCTTCACTGGACTTGCTACTTCTTTTGTCTTTATTTTAAAAATGTCATTAATATTCAAACTTATAAGAGTAATTTATATTTATCCATATTAGGAAAATAAAACAAATATTTTTAAATAGGTCAATAAATATTAAATGATAAAATTGATAATATCACTCTTTCTTTTTAAATTGAATTATTATAACTAAGTTAAGAATCTTGTTTGACTCCTTCACATTTTTCTAAATTTCTTATGAATGCTATTTGTGATTACTGACTTTTTGGTCATATGTCTGGCAAATATATTTCCCCAGTCTATTTTATTAAAATGTGTGTTTCTGTGAGTGTATACCTACAAACACACATACACACATTGTTTATGATAACTTTTATCGCACAGTTTTAATTAATTTCTCTATATAAATTCTTGTTATCTTTTTTTACAATCTCCTCACTCTCCCAACTTACACATTTATTATCCTGAATATATTTATTATTGCATTGTGAATGTAAAGATTTAATTAATCTGGCACGTTTGTGTGTGTGTGTGTGTGTGTGTGTCTATGATATGTGTAATATAAGAGCCCTTTTCTTGAGATAGTTAATAAAATGAGGCACAAATATTTATTAAATAGGTTAATATTTTTCTTTTGACTAGAAAAGCCAATTTGTCATTTTTTTCTTTATTGATCTAAATTTTACTCAACCAAATTTTTAAAGTAAATATATCTTATATATCCTATAGATGTGTCTTTATTACTGCAGCCAAAAATAATGACTAAATTAATAAAATTACAGTTAGTCAAATTTTATATTATTTGATTATAATCTCCAATTATTTTGTAACTTTTTTCCCACTAATTTTCCTACGTATAGTAAAATGCAGTTTGATTAGTGAGGTACAACTGAGAATCAGTCTGATTATCTGTTCTCACTTCTCAGTTTGGGCCACCTTGAATTTCTTAAAATAACCTTATAAATAAAATAATTGATGCTTTATTTATTTGTCTCTCTGATAATTCCTCCCTTTTTGCTTATAAAACTTTGGACAGTTTTTTCTCTCTAATCCTCAGAAAAAGCTTTTCCAAAACTTTATCATGTATGAACACTTTCATAAGCTAGCCATAGGTCTTTCACAGAAAATACTGAGATCATGACTTCTTTCTTTGGAAAATGTCCTGGACTTATGACTATACACCTTTTCTATACTATTGATACCTCTTTAACTGTACCAGCGGGAGAGCTCTTTTCCATACTGTGCTCCATATACAAGCTCATATTGTATTTTAGGACTTTATACCATCAATTAACCACTTTTCACCTTTATCTTTAACCTCCTTCCCTTTTCCCTATATATTCATGTTCAAATTTCTCTAATCTTAAAACAATACAAAAGAAATTCCATTTAAAATTTTAATCACCTTCTAACTGTCATTTTATTCTATTCAGTCTCCTGATAGTCAGTAATCAATCACTATGAATGAGAAATCTACATTTACTGTCTTCCTAAGTTATTTTCTTTTTCACCTATTAATGTGTCACTTTTTCTCCTGTCACTCAAGTAACACATTTTTTATTGAGGTTAAAAATATCCTTTTTTACTATGTCATAAACTCTTTGAGTACCTTCCTACTTTAAACATCTAGTACAGTGAATACCACATATAGTGGTCAGTAAATATGTAGTGAATAAATAAATTAACTGCAACATTTAATTGCCATTTTATAATCCTTACTTTTTCCAATAATTCTTTTTTATTCATACCATTGCATACTGTTTTATTTAAAAGTTTTTTCATTTTAAAAAATGATTTTTTTTTCATTTTAGGGGTACAGGTGCAGTTTTTTTACATGGATACATTGTATAGTAGTGAAGTCTGGGCTTTTTGTGAAACCATCATCTGAACAGTGCACATTGTATTCATTAGGTAATTTCTCATTTCTTATCCTTCTCCCACCTTTCCCCTTTTCTGAGTTTCCAAAATCTGTATTTTCATGCTTTATATCCATGTGTGCACATTATTTAGCACCCACTTATAAGTGACAACATACGATATTTGTTTCTGAATTATTTCACCTAAGATAATAACTTCCATTTCCATCCATGTTGCTGCAAAAAACATGATTTTATTCTTTTGTATGGCCTGAGTAGTATTCCAAGTTATATTACACACACACACACATGCACATGCACACGCACACACATCACATTTCTTTATCCAATCATCCTTTGATGGATACAGGTTGATTTCATATCTCTGCTATTGTGAATAATACGGTGATAAACATATGAGTACAGGTATCTTTTTGATATAATGATTTATTTTCCTTTAAGTAAATAACCAGTAGTGAAACTGAATGGTAGTTCTATTTTTAGTTTTTGAGAAATCTCCATACTATTTTCCAAAGAGATTTTACTAATTTACATTCCTACCAACAGTGTATAAGTAAGCATTTCCTTTTCTCAGCATCCTTGCCAACACCTATTGTTTTTTAATAAAAGCTATCCTGCCTAGTGTAAAATGGTACCTTATTGTGGTTTTAATTTGCATTTCTCCATTGAATAGTGATGTTGAGCATTTTTCATATGCTTGGTGGCCATTTATATGTCTACTTTTGAAAAATGTTAGTAACATGTCCTTTGCCTACTTTTTAAATTTTTTTATTTTTTAATTATTATGCATATGTAATATGCATAATAGGATTATTTGTATTTTTCTTGATGAGTTGTTTGATTTCCTTGTAGATTCCTTTTAGATTTCCTTGTAGATTTCCTTGTATATTAGTCCTTTGTGAGATGTGTAGTTTGTGAATCTTTCTCCCATTTTGTAGGTTGTCTGTTTTTACTGTTGATTATATATCTTGTTCTGTACAAGCTTTTTAGTTTAATATAGTCCTGTTTTTCTGTTTTTTTTTTTTTGTTATATTTGCTTTTGAGGTCTTAATCATATAATACATTATTTGCCTAGGCCAATGTCCAGAAAAGTTTTCCTAGGTTTTCTTTGAGAATTGTTATAGTTTCATGTCTTATATTTAAATCTTTAATTTATCTTGAGTTAATTTTTGTATATGGTGAGAGATATGGATCCAATTTTATTTTTCTGCATATGGCTAGCACCGTTTATTGGATATGATACCCTTTACCTAATATAGGTTTTTGTCTACTTCATTGAAGATCAGTTATTTGTAGGTATAAAGCTTTATTTTTGTGTTCTCTATTCTGTTCCCTTGATCTATGTGTCTAATTCCATACCAGTACCAGATGTTTTGGTTTTGCCCCCAGCTTTGTTCTTTTTGCTTAGGAGTGCTTTGGGTATTTGAGCTCTTTATTGATTCTATGCAAAATCTAGAATTTTTTTTTCTAATTCTGTGAACAATAATGTTGGTATTTTGAGGCAAATTGCATTGAGTCTATAGGTTTCATTGTATACACTTTTTTTTGAAAAATTTGCTTTCTTAATTTCTGGTCATGCCTATTTTCCTTTATTTTTCTTTTTTAATCTTCTTCTATCCATTCTTAGATTTAGCATTCCCTGGTTCTCTGTTCTTGTTTACTCTCTTTACTGTTATCAATTCCTATATTCTCTTTTCTCTATATTTGGGGAAGGCCTATTAAATGCTTAAGAACAAACTAGCACAATGCCACTTTTTCCACATTTTAGCCATCAAAACAAATCACAATCCAGTCCAGATTCTAAGTCAAATGTAATAGACTTCACTTCTAGACAGAAGAAGAGGTATCGACAAGCATGTGAGGAATTTTTACTGGTCATTTGTACATAAACTTCACCATAGTCTTTAATTTTCATCAATTCTCATCCTTTCTTGTGCAAAATAAACCAACTTTCTCCCTTAATTCAAGTCTTATCCTATTACAACATTGATTTAGAGTCCATAATTGTATCATCTAAATACAAATCACATATGGATGAAGCTTTGTAGGTTCACTTCTGCAGCAGAGCTGAACACATGATTTTAGATTTCCACAACTTCCAATTATTCTCCATACAATGACTTTTCAAGATATTTACTACCCTTTAGGTTCTATCACATTTATTTCACTCTTAAAATGCACCGTCTCAATGTGGATAAATTTTTCTAAATAAGATTTGATGATATGGTGGGGCCATGTCACAGTATTGATTTGGACATTTTCTCTCATTTAGTTAATCTAAAAAATATTAGATTCAAAGGAAATGATAAACTGTTAGTCTATACTGAATTTATAATTAAGTTAAATTAGCAGGCTATTTTGCATGACTTCTTCATTAACCTCCTGGGGATTCATTTATTTAAAAAATAGAAACCTGGATAAATGCTTATTTCCTTTGATCTAAATAGCTATTATGACCAGAAAGATGGACATAGATAATATAAAAATAAATACAAATATGTAGTCTGGGAAGTGAGGTCTGATACGTGGAGAAGAAAGTTTAGATTTGGAAGACACCCAAATTTATATATTACATAATCATTAAAGAACATCTTGTTTGTTTCAATTTAAAAATCATAGTGCATATAATCAAGTTTAATTCTCCTGCTTAGTTTTTATAATTTATATAATCTTAAATTGCATAAGTGAAATTTGTATGGCTTTGAGAAAATACTTAAAAATCTTTAATAAAATTTTAATAAAATATTACCATATTTGAACTTAAAGTCCACGGACACATCTCTTAAAAGAATAATGACATTATTTATTATAAATTCATCTATTTTGTTAACAATATTTTGGGATTCTATTAAATGTCTTATTAAACCCAAACTATGTTGTGTTTATCAATTCCATACGTGTTCATTTTAAGCCTTTATACTATTATTATTGATTTTTTAAGATTAGTCAAGTGAAGCAGTGGGAGTGGAGGAGTAACAAAGTCATCTGTAAATGGTTGTGATCAATTAGTTGTTAACACCCACTGCACTGGAATCAGCCTATACTACTATTATTAATAAATAAGTAGATAAATTCATGTTTATTTATATCTCACCTATCAGCTTAATGAAATAACTTTTAAGTATGAAGTTTTCCTTATTCCCTAGTCATCAAACTTTCTTTTCCAATAGATATCCTATCTATGCAGTGATTTACTTAAGAATTATAACCAGCCATAATCTAAAGAGTTCTAAATCCTGTTTCTTTCATTTGCTATAAGTATACTAATATCATATGAATATGTCCATCTGTAATACATTATACTATAACCTATAGTAGTTTAAAAGTTATCTAGGTCTCCAATCCATAATAGTCAGTGTATCTAGTTTATGTCCCACATGTAACTCAAGCTGCATATAACACAATGAAGTGTAGCTGCAAATTATTTTGAAAAAAAATCCACTATTTAATGTCTATATGCAAGGACATTTCAAAATGTTGACTTTTGTTAGCTCAAAGGTATAAAAGCAAATACAAATAATAAATTAGATGGTGAGGGGAAGTTAAACACCCACAACAAGCATACTAACTGAACTGATGATGGCTGAACCTTTGGGAAAACCAACATTTAGACATTGGAAATATAAAGAGGACTAGAAGATAATGAACAGAGCATCCAATGTAGTAAGAGAGGACAGAACCTAAGATATTATGGTATAGAGTAATCTTTTTAAAAAAGGAGTGATGCATTTCTTTGAATGATATTGAGTAACATTTGGGAAATAGGTGACTAACATGATCCATTTCAGGAGAATTAAGGGAAAGCTAGTATAACTTTAGTTTGTTCAGTAGAAGAAGAAAGTTAAAAAAGTGATTATTAGAGTTACAGATGACTTTTTCAAGAAATTTTGCTATAAACTTGAGTAAAAATTGAAGTTTTTTGAAGAGGATACATAGCTTAATTTTGTTTGTTAGTTGGCTGGTAGGTTTATTGGATGATTTTTTATACAGGAAATTTTGAAAGCATATTTTTACCTTATGGGAATAATATTATAAATAGTGAGAAAATAATTATGCAGAAAAGAGAGGGATATAGTTACTGGAGTGAATTTCTTTGATCAGTCATGAGTTTCAGTACACATGTAGATGTACTGGCCTTATAAAGGAGCCAAGCTATTTTATCCATGCCAACAGGATGAAAGGCAGAACATAAGTGATAGTGTTAACAGATTAGAAGAATTGGTGGTGGAATAATAGGTGATTGTCTCCCTATATTTAATAATAGTTATATAGACATATAATTCAGATACCATAAAATCCACTCTTTGAATGTGTGAAATTCAGTGGTTTCTATTATATACACAGAGTTGTGCAACCATTTCAATGTCTAGTTTTCAGACATTTTTATCGATCCCCTATTCGTTAGCAGTTACCCTCCTTTTTCCCATCCCTGTAGCCCCTGACAACCAATAATATACTTTCTGGTTATATAGATTTGCTCATTCTAAATATTTTGTATAAATAGAATCATATGAGATGTGTTTTTTTTTATAATTGGCTACTTTTATTCAGTAAAATATATTCAAGGTTTATGCACATTGCAGCATGAACAATATTTTATTCTTTTTATTGTTGAATAATATGCCATCATATACTATATTTTGTTGATCCATTCATAAGTTGATGGACATTCAGATTGTTTCCATATTTTGTTTACTATGAATAATGCCATTATGTTTAAGGTTTTGTGTGGACATGAGTTTCATTTCTCTTGAATATATTAATATTAATGTATTTAGAAGTAGAATTTCTGGATCATATTAGAACTCAATGTTTAACAATTGGATAAACTGACAAACTGTTTTCTAAAGCAACTGATCCGTTTTGCAATTCTATCATCAATGTATGAGGTTGCAATTTCTCCATATTCTTGCCAACACTTGTTATTGTCCTTCTTTTTTATTACATCCATCCTAGTGTGCATGAAATGTGATCTTACTGTGGTTTTGATTTCCATTTTCCTAATGACTAATGATGTTGAACATTTTTAATGTGTTTATTAGTCATCTGTATATCTTCCTAAAATAAATATTTGTTCAAATTCTTTGCTCATTTTTAGAGTAGATTATTTGTCTTTTTCTTGTTGAGTTGCAGTGTTCTTTATGTAGTCTGGATAGAAGTTCTTATTAGATATGTAGTTTTTCTATATCTTCTTCTACTGTATCAGTTATGTTTTCACTTTCCTAATGATGTTCTTTGAAGGATGAATGTTTTAATTTTGTTGAAGTCTGATGTGTCTTTTTTTTTCTTTTGTTCTTATGCTTTTGATGTAATATCTAAGAAACCATTGCCTAACCAAAGGTCACAAAGATTTACTCCCATGTTTTCTTCTGATAGTTTTATTGTTTTATCTTTTACATTAAGATATTTAATACATTTTGAGTTAATTTTTGTGTTTGCTGTGCAGTAGGGGGTCCAATATTATTCTTTGTCATGTGACTATGCAGTTATCCTAACATCATTTGTTGAAATGAAACCACCAATCTTGCATGTGAGTCATTTTTCTACTGAATGGTCTTTGCATTACTGTCAAAAATTGACTGTAAAGTTAACAGTTTATTTCTTGACTTTTAATTTTGTTCTATTAAATGATACATAGTAATCAAATAGTATTAATATATAAATTATATCCACATGTCTACCCTTACTCTGGTACCCCACTATTCTGAATACCATTGCCTTGTAGTAAATTTTAAAATAGGAAGTATCACTTCTCTAGCTTAGATTCTTAGGACCAAAGAATTGGAAAGTCAACTGGTTTTATAAAATGGGTTCAAAATTCAGCAAGGAGTTGAAGCAAAGTTCAAAAATATGCCAAATATCAAGTTACCACATAAAGGAGAAATTAGCTAAAAACTGTCACTGAATTATCTAAATTGAGAGTGGACTAATGTTGAGGTCTTACACAAAGATACTGTTCAATAAGTGATTATATGAAAATGACTAAAACTTTATACACATATTAAATAGTAGTAAAGTAATAATTTGTGTGATGAAATTTGAACACTATAAGAACTTGGAAAACAGGCAGTGTGGGATGTCATATCTTCTTATTTGAAGGCAACGAAGTAGAAAATCCAGGGAACAAAGTAAAATGCAAATAACAGCAAAATTCTATTTTCAGAGGGGTTCTCTTCTGACCATATGAACAAAATAGTCTTGCCTTATTCTCATGTGTCCATAGCCCTCATGACATCTCAAATTTCCACCCTATCCACACTATTTGAGTTTGGCCTGTGCTTGAAATCTAGTCTCTCTTCTTCAACATTTCCCCTTGATTTATCCAATTTATGCATTAAAAATATCAATCTAGAACTCGAATGGAAAATATTAATAATTTGCAAAAGACAAACTTTGATCAATTACTAATGGCTGGCTAGAGAACCCAGATGAAAACAGTTCTGAGATAAAGCAGAATAAAATGAATAGATAACAAGACATTTTTCCTGACTTGTAGTTCCTGCTGTAGTTTGACCTCACTTGTTAATATGCTCACTTCTTACCAGTCAACTACATCTACATTGATATAAGCAATCACCAATCTTCCTCACCAGTTATTAGCTATAGAATTTTAAAAAAATAAGTATGATTAAATTCCTATCCATCCTTGACTTCAGCTTTCCAGCTCTAATCATGCTCAGGCCAGACTCAAAAGTGGATTTGATCAAGAAGGTAAAATAACCTAGAGTAGCTAGAAGGAGTTTTACTGAGGCAATGCTGTCCTATATTTTATTAATTTGATCACATAAAATTAGGTTCTAATATTTTCTCTACACTTAAAAAAAACTAGTTACTAGCCTGATAAAAATGCCCTTTGAAATGGGGTGATTTGTAAAATATAGTTGAATAATTTTGAATAAGCAAAATTGGAAAATAATAAAATAACTTATTAAATTAAAGTTTATTCATTAAACCTCTACAGTGGCATAAGAAGTGATAGAAGTGCAAAATACAATCTAATTAGAAAGCACATTTGAAATAATCAAGTCGAGCGATGGTGGCAGATCATATGAAGTAGTTACTGGCTTACCTTTAATTAAAAATAGAGCCTGAAACACAATTTTTATTGACTGTTAAAACTACAGATAACTTATACCAAAATCACTGAAATGAAAATAAGTATGTGGGTTTCTTTCCTGGGAAATAGTGATTGCACATATATATATATATATATATATTTTTTTTTTTTTTTCTGGGAAAGAAGATCTATAGTTTTAATCAGTTCAACCCCACAAATTATAGAGGAGTCTAACTCTGCAAATGATAAAATCTCTTGCACTATTTTAGACATTTCACCTTACATATTGATATTTTATTGCCTCAATCTTTAAAACTCTAAAAAAGAAAAAAAAATGTTTGCCAAATGTATCATAGTAATTAATTTCTACTGAATGATTAATTTCTACTGAATTTTTATTAAGGCTTCCATCATCATTCAAATATTTGTTTTCCACATATTGTTTTAGAATCATAGTATGTTTAAAAACATTCTATTTTGTCATAGGCAATAATTTTCTTATTTAATTACATTTATGTAGAGGATATTTCATTAGCTCTACTTTTTGTTTTGTTTTGTTTTGTTTTCTTTGTTTTCCCAAATTGTTTCTGAATGGTGTTTTAGTACAAAAAGTATTTAAGACTGTCCACTTGGAGTGAAATCTCATATAAGAATGAACTCTTCCTATATTTGGAATAGCATTTAGGGCTTTAAGGTGATAAGGTCAGCTTTTTCTCTCTTGAATGAGATCATCTTTACTTTAAGGTTAGTTAGTTACCGACAACAGGTACTATACAAGATGAAAGCTATAAAATTGAAAAATAAGCCAGAAGGACTCTCAGTTGATCACCCTGAAAAGGCCATAGTCTTTGGTATATATCGTCTATTATTGACTTGTCTAATACCTTTGATTTAGACCTTCCAAAAGTAATAATCACATCTTTTTTTTTCTTTTTCTTTTTCTTTTTATTTCAGCATATTATGGGGGTACAGATGTTTAGGTAATCACATCTTTGAAAGGATTAATCTGTAACCTTCTTTGCCTTAGATGTACTGCATTAAAAATCACAAATCTCTGACTTTTCTCTCATTTGACCCATCTTTCTGATAGAGTACACACTAGGTATTACACTTTCCATCAATCAATTACAGTAGCAAATGTTCCACAAAAATCAGGGCATTTTATTACTATTGGAATAACTAAAATATATGTGTGCAAAAAATCATCCTTAGTACTTTTAAAGTGTTTTGTTGCTGGAGTTTAAATCTAGTTATATAATAAATAATTTGATATTTTTTGAAGACTATGTTTTCTTGTAAAATGGAGGAAGAAGATATTTGGCTATCAATCCTCCAAATAATTTTTTTTCTTAATTTTTTATATATTGTAGCTAAGAAACAAAAATCAAATATGATTTAAGTATGCAAACATAAATTAGATTGACTCAATCTCACTAATTATTTTCAGTAAACCAAATCTAAAGCCTTTTAATAATACCTAAGTCATGTTATTTTCTCAGTTAGATTAAATAGAAAACTATCAACCATGCGGGAAAAAATATGCATTCACAGTTACTAGAATTTCCTTATTTAAATAAATAGTAGCTTAATAAATTAAAGCTGTAACTCTCTGAATGGTTACCTATATGATATGCAACAAAAATTCTCTGTTCAATGACCACTCTGAAAAAAGGAACAAAATGAGACCAATATCTATCTAAATATGTTTTCCCTGCATGTAAGCACATCATAATATTTTACTATGTAGTAAGTTAATTGGTAACATTTATACATATGCAATTTGTACTAAATGTTTTCTCTATTTCTTTATAATAATTTCTGCTGAAATGTAATTTAAAATTAGCACAATATTTCTATTGTGTTTATATTCAGATTTTAAACTAATAATATAGATTTCTACATGTAGATGCTTTTATTTATATAGATTTTTAAATTATTAAGAATATAAAATCAACTATGAGCCTCTATCTAGCAAATTCAGTTATGAAATTAGGTTACTTTTTGGTAGAAAGTTTCTATCAAAATGTCAGAGGATGAATAAAGACTTTTCAAAGGAGTTGTGAGTGGTGAGAGAGAAGCTTGTATTGTTTATTATTATTAATCTGTCTTTTATATTAAAACATTAGACTAGAAAGTGGAGAATATATGTGTGTGTGTATATACGCATTTATGTATGCCTTGGGGATCTTTTAATTTCAAATTGCAGTAAAACAACTAAAATAAAATACAATAAAAATAAATAATTTAAGACAGCAAAAATCTTGGGCTTTTGCACCTTTCAGAAAAGACGATATACAGGACAATTAATCTCCTTGGTCAGTGCTGAATCAGACAATCAACATTGAGTCAATCTTTGTGACTATGGACATGAAATGTTCTCACTGGCCAGGACTAAGTTAGAAACAAATGACTAGGGATAGCATAGGCTGAGATTTGGAGAGGGGTGATTTACAAAAGGATGATGACCTCTACAGCTAGTAATATTTAGGGACTCTGCATATATGTGATGTCTGTCTGAAAAGTATCCAGCCATGTAATATGAAAAATAGAGGCATTTATTGAAGAAGACACAAGATACAAGAAACATTGTACATAGGACAATGACGCCTCAGTCCCCTTCAAAGTAGGCACTTTGGAATAGCACAGAGTTCTCCCATTGTCTCTTAACCTAACCTGCACACGTTCAACGTTCTCAGGTGTTCTGCTTGTCGCAGGCCTTCCAGAACGTGGATCAATTTCAACAGATTCACATCTTTCAAGCATGTGTGCCACACCTTTGTTTGTACTGCATTCATTGAATTGTCTCTGAAAACCTTCTGAATCATACAAATAGTTTCATCAGAGGAATGCTCAAGGTTAACATAAAATTTGATGCAGATTCATTGCTCTACATACTCAGTCATTTAGCATGTGGTGGCTACACACTATACATGCTCACTCCAGGGCATCTAGTGCCCCACTAACTAGTACAGTGAAGTCATCATTGTTTACGCATTTGCGTTCCAGTCCATTCTCCTTGGCTGCCAGGTTACACCCATGTTGCACTAACCATTCATGTTATATTAACAATGGCTGGATACTTTCCAGACAGACTTCATCTCTCTCTCTCTATATATGTGTGTGTGTGTGTGTGTGTGTGTGTGTGTGTGTGTGTGTATCAAGAGAGAGAGAGAGAGAGAGAGATAAATGAATCATAATCTTTGTGCTTGAAGATTGCCTATTCAAAATAGAGACACAGATGTGTAAGTACATAACTAAAAATGTAATAAGTACTTATAAGCCTTACACGATATTAGTCACGTATTCACTTAAAAATATCAGAGCCAAGGACTCTGAATAATAAAGCATTAAAATATAAGTGGAATGGCACTGCAATTTGGAGGAATTCTTTCTATGGTGATGAATTCATTGTCATGAAGGGCTTATAATTTGTTTTCATATACACAATAATCAGTAAACTGTGTTCAGGATCTAGAACAACTAAGAAAGAGAGGCCTATAATATCAAATAAGAAAATGAAAACCGTTTTATTTTTATGATGTTAAACAAGAAACATTTTAGAAAAAATGGATGTAATTTTTCAATAAAATCACACATAAAATGAAGTTTGAACAATTTCAAATGCAAAACACAGATTAAACTATGGTACATAAACAAACACATATGCCCCCAAAATATGGCAGATAGAGAGAAGAACATCATACAGTAACCAGAAGGACCAACAGAGCAAAGAGAACACAGAAGGACAGGCGAAGGCAATGTGAACCAGATCAGAGACAATTTATTCCATCAGCAACCCAAGCCGAAGGTATTACCATCCCTGGTTTCATGGTCACAGCATGACTAAAGATTATTTTCAAGCAGTATACAAAATGAGGAATAAACTACTAAATATATATTTATTCCAAATTTTTTTTAATTTATTTATTTTTTAATTTTTATTTTTATTTCAGCATCTTACGGGGGTAAAAATGTTTAGGTTACATATATTGCCTTTGCTCCACCCGAGTCAGAGCTTCAAGCATGTCCGTCCCCCAGAAGGTGCAAACCACACCTATTAGGTCACCTTCCCAACACCTGATGAATGTTACAACTATATATGCACATAAGTGTTGATCGGTTAATACCTATTTGATCTTGAGTACATGTGGTAATTTTTTTTCCATTCTTGTGAGACTTCACTTAGTAGAAAGGGCTCCAGCACTGTCCAGGATAATACAAGAGGTGCTAGATCACCACTGTTTTTTGTGGCTTAGTAGAACTCCATGGTATACATATACCACATTTTATTAATCAACTCATGAATTGATGGACACCTGGGTTGATTCCACTTCTTCGAAATAGTGAATTGTGCTACTATAAACATTTGAGTACATATATCTTTTTTATAGAATGCCTTTTATTCCTTTGGGTAGATGCCCAGTAACTGGATTGATGGATCAAATAGTAGTTCTACTTGTAGGTTTTTGAGGTATCTCCACATTACTTCCCACAGAAGTTGTACTAGTTTGCAGTCCCACCAGCACTGTATGAGTGTTCCTATCTCTCCACAATCACATCAACATTTATTGTTTGGGATTTTTGATGAAAGCTATTCTCACTGGAGTTAAGTGATATCTCCTTGTGGTTTTGATTTGCATTTCCTTGATGATTAGAGATGTTGAGCATTTTTTCATATGCTTATTGGTCATTTGTCTATCTTCTTTGAAAAGTTTCTGTTCATGTATTTTGCCCACTTTTTAATGGGGTTGTTTGATTTTTGTTGTTGTTGATTATCTTGAGTTGTGTATAGATTCTAGTTATTAGCTTATTAGCACTTTATTGGATGTATAGCTTTTAATATTTTCTCCCATTCTGTAGGTTGTCTGTTTGGTCTCATGATAGTTTTCTTGACTGTGCAGAAGCTTTTTAATTTGATCAAGTCCCATTTAATTAGATTGCCTTTGGGGTCTTCACCATAAATTCTTTGCCTAGATCAATGTCTATAAGAGTTTTTCCAATATTTTCCTCTAGAATTCTTATAGTTTCATACCTTAGGTTTAAGTCTGTTATCCATGGTGAGTTGATTTTTGTGAGAGGTGAGAGACGCAGATCCTGTTTCAGTCTTCTGTATATGGCTATCCAATTTTTCCAGCACCATTTATTAAATAAGGATTATTTTCCCAAGTGTATGTTTTTGTCTGCTTTGTCAAAGATTAGATAGCTATATGAGGATTGTTTTGTATCTGGGTTCTCATTTCTGTTCTATTGGTCTATGTCTCTGTTCTTCTGCCATTACCGTCCTCTTTTAGTTACTATAGCCTTGTAATATAGCTTGAAGTCTGGTAAGTTTATACCTCCCAATTTCTTATTTATGCTTAAGACTGTTTTTGTTATATGGGATCTCCTCTGGCTCCATATGAAGCATAGAATTATTTTTTCTATATCTGGGAAAAATGATGTTGGTATTTTAATAGGGATTGCATTGAATCTGTAAATCAGTTTGGGTAGTACAGACATTTTAACAATCTTGATTCTACCAACCCATGACATGGTATGGTTTTCTACCTGTTTATGACCTCTGCTATTTCCTTCCTCAGTATTTCATAGTTCTCCATGTAGAGGTATTTTACCTCCTTAGTTAAATATATTCCTGGTATTTTTATTTTTTTTGTTATTGTGAAAGGTATTAAGTCTTTGATTTGGTTCTCAGTTTGATTTTTGTTGGTGTATAGGAATGTTACTGATTTTCGTATCCTTATTTTGTAACCTGAGACTTAGCTGAACTTGTGTATCAATTCCAGTAGTCTCATGGCAGTATCTTTGGGGTTTTCTGGATATAAGATTATATCATCAGCAAAGAGAAATAGTGATCTCTTGTGCACCCATTTGGATGCCCTTGATTTCTTTCTCTTGTCTGATTGCTCTGACTAGGACTGTCAGCAATATGTTGAATAGAAGTGTTGATGCAGGACAACTTCTTTTGGTTCCAGTGTTAAGCAGGAATGCTTTCAATTTTTTTCTGTCTGTATGTTGTTGGCTGTCGGCTTTTCATATATGGCTTGTATCATTTTTAGGTAAGTTCCATCTATTCCTATCTTGTTAAGTGTTCTTATCATAAAAGGAAGCTGAATTTTGTTGAATGCTTTTTCTGTGTCTATTTAAAACATCATATGGTATTTATTTTTACTTGTATTTATGTGTTGAATTACATTTATAAATGTGCATATGTTGAACTATCCCTGCATCTCTAGGATGCATCCCATATAGTTGTGATGGATTAGTTTTTGATAAGTAACTTAATTCAGTTTGCTAGGATATTGCTTAGAATTTTTGCATCTATATTCATAAGGGATATTGCTCTGTAGTTTTCTTCTTTTGTTGATTCCTTTCCTCGTTCTACTCTCAGGATAATGTTGGCTTCATAAAACGTGTTGGGGAGAATTCTTTCCTCTCGATATTGTGCAATAATTTCTGCAGCATAGGCACCAATTCTTCTTGGTAGGTCTGATAAAACTCGAGTGTTAAACCATCTGGACCAGAACTTTTCATTTCAGGAAGGATTTTTATTGCTGCTTCAATTTTGGTACTTGATAATGGTCTGTTCAGATATTTCTTCCTGACTGAGCCTAGAGAAGCTGTGTGTTTATAGGAATTTGTCCATTTCCACCACATTTTCAAGTTTATGTATATAGTAGTTTTTATAGTATTCATAGATGATATTTTATATTTCAGTGTTATCAGTTGTAATTTCTCCTTTTATCCCAGATTGAGCTTATTAGAGTCCTTTCTTTTCTGCTTCCCAGTACTCTAGCAAGAGGCATGTCAATTTTATTTTTTCAAAAAAACAACTTTTTGTTTTATTCGTCTTCTGTATAGTTTTTTATTGTAAAATTTCATTTAGTTTTGCTCTGATTTTTGTTATTTCTTTTCTTCTGCTGTGTTTGCGGTTGGCTTGTTCATCCTTTCCAGTTCTTTGAGATGATTCATCAGATGTTGATTTGTGATACATTTGTCTTTTAGATGTAGGCATTTATGGAATAAATTTTTCTCTCAGGACTGCTTTAGCTGTTTCCCACATATTTTGATAATTTATTTCTCCTTTATCATTTAGTTCAAAGAATCTTTTGATTTCCGTCTTAATTTCCTCCTTAACACAATAATCATTTGGCAAAAGGTTGTTTAGTGTCCATGACTTTATGTAAAGGTGAAAGTTTCTATTTGAGTTGATTTCTAATTTAATTCCACTGTGGTCTGAGAAGACCCATCATATAATCCCTGGTAACAACATTTCTGGACTTGAGTGCAGGCTCAGCCAGCACAGCCCCACCTCACCTCACTCCCCCACCTGCTCCAACTGAGGTAGAGAATGAGGACACAGTTGGAAATCCTAGGGCTCTACCCATTACCTGAGGCACTAGAGTACCTCTCTAGAGGAAGGATAGCTGGTTACAAGACCCAAAAAGAACATGGCAGCTTGTTGCTCCCTGTAAGCACCATCTATTGACAGGGAGGTCAATTTGCGTGCCCTTTTACTGCATTTACTGACTGGTCACACAGGGTGTGGTCAAATCTCACTCAGAAGCACCACCTGCTGTCTCAGAGACTAAGCTGGGAACGTCACTATCTAAAAAGAAATCCAAAGGTAAGAGGCAATAGGTTTTCCAAATAGGAAGATGTTAATGAAAGAACTCTGGAAGTATGAAGAATCAAACTAAAAGGACACCCCCAAAGGGGAACACCTTTAGCAATGGATATCAATGAAATTCAGAACACTAAAAAAAACAAAAGAAGAATTTTGAACATGTATTGTAAGAAAACTCAATGATATGTGAGCGGAAATGGATACCCAACACAAAGAAATCAAAAAGAAAATCCAGGACTTGGAAGAAAAATTCACAAAAGAAATAGAAATATTAAAGAAAAATCAAGCAGAACTTCTGGAAATAAAGAATTTATTCAAGGAATTATAAAACACAGTGGAGAGCCTCAAGAAAAGTGAAGACTAAACAGAGGAAAGTATCTCAGAATTGAAGATAACACCTTTCAGTTAAACAAGTCAGTTGCAGAGATAAAGCAGAGAAATAAGAAAAAAAAGCAAAGCCTACAAGAAATATGGGATTAAGTGAAGAGCCCTGACATGAGAATTATAGGTATTTCTGAGGGTGAAGAAGAAAATACACAAGGATTGGGTAAGCTATTTGAGCATATAATGGAAGAAAATTTCCCTAGCCTTGCTAGAAATCTAAATACCCAGATGAAAGAAGCTCAAAGGACTCCTGGGAGATTTATTGCTAACAGAAAGACACCACAGCACATAGTAATCATGGCTGAAATAAGCATGAAAGAGGCCCTCCTACCAACAATGAGGTGAAAGAGGAAGGTGACCTACAAAAGAAAATTCATCAGTCTAACTGCAGGCTTCTCCATTGAGACCTTACAAGCCCACAAGGATGCAATCAGACTAGAGTTAATGGATGGAAAACAATCTTCCACATAAATAGAAGCCTAAAGAAAGGTCGCAGAGCTGTTCTGATTTCAGAAGAGACTGGGGTCCCATTTTCAGTGTTCTCAAACAGAATAATACCCAGCCTATAATCTTGTATCCTGAAAAACTAAGTTTCTTCTATGAAGGAGAAATCAAGACCTTCTCAGACAAGCAAAGACTGACAAAATTCATCAAGGCAAGGCCTGCCCTCCAGGAAGTACTGAGAATCGCTTTACACATGGATCAACACAATAGACATTCACCAGTGAAAAATCATCTAAAAGCTGAAGGTCAAAGGCCAGGTACCATGATGGTTCAAGAAAGAAAAGAAAGTAACAAAGTTCAACTCAAGAGGATGAACAGAAATCTGTCCCACTTATCAATTCTTTCAATAAATGTGAAAGGTTTTAGCTGCCCACTAAAGATACATAGGCTGGCTGAGTGGACAAATGTACACAAGCCAAGTATCTGCTGCCTTCAGGAAATATATCTAACCCACAGAGATGCAACCAGATTCAAGATGAAAGGATGGATAACAATATTCCATGCAAACGGAAGCCAAAAGAAAGCTGTCATAGCAGTTCTGATTTCAGATAACTTAGTCTTCAAATCAACAAATGAAAGACTAAGATGGTCTCTATATAATGATGAATTCAACAAGAAGATTCTATTCAACAAGAAGACATAACAATTATAAATATTTATGCATCTAACTCAGATGCACCCAGATTCATAAATAAAATCCTACTAGATCTAAACAATATGATAAACAGTAGCACCATAATAGCTGGGGACTTCAACATCCCTCTGACAGAACGGGACAGATCCTCCAAACAGAAAATAAAGAAACAATGGACTTAAACAGAACTTTAGAACAAATGGGCCTAACTGACATTTACAGAACATTCTACCCAAAACCAAATGAATATATGTTTTTCTCATTAGCTCATGGGACATTCTCTAAGACTGACCATATTCTAGGCCACAAAGCATGTCTCAACATATGCATTTTAAAATTTTGCTTTTTCATTTTCAATGGATATTTGATACATCCAAAAAAACATAAGCTAAGGAACTCTCCAGCTTCTGTTGAATATAAGCAGGTTGGTATATGCTAATTGATTATGTTAGAAATTCAGTGCCAACACAGTGCACAATTAGATAAATAACATCCTTCGTAAAAGTGTATCCTAATTTTATTTATTTTTGTTCAGTTGTACTGACAAGCTCTTAAAATAAGACAAGTGAAAATCAGTCCTTTAGAAAATGTAAGACTGTGAGAGATTTACCTTTCTATGCTTGGCTTATTTCATTTAACATAATGTTCTTCACTTCTGCCCATGTTCTTGCAATAACAGGATATTGTTCCTTTTCATGGTTATATACCATTCCATTGTGTATATGTATTTTCTTTTTTATCTTTTTTTTTAATTTTTATTCCAGGGTATTATGAAGGTACAAACATTTTGATTACATTTTATGTCTTTGCCTCACCCAAGCAAGGGTTAGAGGCATGCCTTTCCCCTCTACAATGCTCACCATGTCCTTTAGTTGTGAGTCTACTCCACCCTCGCCAACTTCCTAATCCCTGGAGAATATTACTACCACGTGAGCACCATAATGTTAATCAGTTAGTGCAATTTGATGGTGAGTACATGTGAAGCCTATTCTTCCGATCTTGTGATACCTCACTTCGGATAACGGGCTCAAGCTCAATCCAGGAAAATATAAGAGGTGCTAGATCACTTTCATTTCTTATAATTGAGTAATATACATTGTATACATATATCAAATTTTAATAATCCACTCACAAATTGACGGGAACTTGGGTTGTTTCCACTTCCTTACAAGAGTGACTTGTGCTGCCATAAACATTCCTGTGTAGATGTCTCTATTATAGAATATTTTTTGGCCTTTTGGATAGATGCCTAATAGTGCTATTGCTGGATAGAATGGTATTTCTATTTTTAGCTCTTTGAGGTATCTCCAAATACTTTTCCACAGAGGCTGCACTAATTTGCAATTCCACCAGCAGTGTAAGAGTGTTCCTATCTCTCCACATCTTCATCAGCATTTGTTGTTTTGGAGTGTTTTGATAGAAGCCAATTTCACTGGGATTAGGCGATATCTCATTGTGGTTTTGACTTACATTTTTCTAAAGATTAAAGATGTTGAGAATTTTTTTACATGTTTGCTGACCATTATTCTGTCTTCTTTTGAAAAATTTCTGTTCATTTTCTTTGCCCATTTGTTGATGGGGTTGTTTGATTTTTTTTCTTGTTGATTTTATTAAGTTCTAGATAGGTTCTTGTTATCAGGCCTTTATTGGATGTCTAGTGAGCAAATATTTTCTCCCATTCTGTAGGCTGTCTATTTGCCCTAATGATAGTTTCCTTGGTTGTGCGAAAGCTTTTTAATTTCATCAGATCTCATTTATTTATTTTTGTTGCTGTGGTGATTGCTTCAGGGGTCTTCTGCAAAAATTCTTTGAATAGGCCAATGTCTGAGAGGGTCTTCCCAACATTTTCTTCTAGAATTCTTAGGATTTCATGTCTTAGGTTTAAGTCTATTATCCATATTGAATTGATTTTTCTGACAAGTGAGAGGTGGGGATCCAGTTTCATTCTTTTTTATTTAACTATCCAGTTTTTCCAGCACCATTTATTGAAAGGTGATTCTTTTCCCCAGTGTATATTTTCATCTGTTTTGTCAAAGATTAGATTACCATATGCGGATGGTTTCATCTCTGGATTCTCAGTCCTCTTCCAGAGGTCTACCTTTTTTATTTTTATCTTTTTATTTTTTATTTTTTTGATTTTAGTTATAATCGATACATAATATTATAGTTGTATATATTTATAATGTTTATGTGATACTTTGATACAAGCATAAAATGTGTTTTAATCATATCAGAGTAATTGGGGTATCTATCACATCAAGCACTTAGCATTCTTTGTGTTAGGAAAATTGCAATTTCACTCTTTTAATTATTTTAAAGTATACCATAACTTATTATTGACTATAGTCATTTTGCTGTGCTATGAAATATTTTTCATTGATCTGTTTCTCCATTTTTTCTTATAGTTTTGACTTTGGAACTTTGATAGTATTACATGTATTTTAAATAATAAAATTGTAGCAACAAAGATTGTAATGAAATTCATATAGGTAATAAAAATAGAAAGAAAAGTTTATAATAACTATGTTTTCGATGGGGTTAAATATGACTAAGTACCCAAGCTGTAGTGGCAGTGTATGTTAGATCTTTAGAAAAAGCTAAAATCATCCCCACTGGCCATCTGTGAGTTATGATATCCTAACTATTTAACATTTTAAATATTGGGAAATATTGGGAAACTTTTAGTTTAATATTTTCTTTGTTATTGCTCTTGGTTTTCATTTCATTTAAGAGTATGTATGTCCCTGTGTTGTGAATAAAGTGTTTGTAAATGGAAGCAATTATGTATATTCTTCAGGCTTTTGTATTGCGGGGTTGAGCCAGCCATGGGAGTTACTTTATGCCTGAGAGGAACTCATGATGCCTTGCATCATGGCTGACACTGCAATAAATACTGTAATATTCTATGTTGAGAGTGAACATTTAATTCCTACTTACTCTGGTGTTTCAAATGTGCATTTTTAGAATCATTATTTTACATATAGCCCCAATTCACACTTTTTAAATTTAGAGTATTGTCATTTACCTTGAAGAAAAATAAATTTACCTTGATGAAACATTTGAATTATGTGATTCTTACTGAAGAATATGCAAGAAAAATACAATACCATCAAAATGTGTTTCCAGAAAAAGAGAAATGTCAGATATAATGACCCAACAAACTATGATGTGAAGTATTTATCATTCACATATTTCTATAACAAATAGAAAATGATTATTATTAGAAATGTGCTACAATGAGATGCAACATGTCCTGTTCATAGAATCAGAATCAGAATTCCTCTGTATTTTGTAAAGCATTGTAACCAAAGCAGTGTCATTTTCAATAGAAAATAAAGGAAGGAATTCTTCTCCTCTTCATGAAATCGTACCTATCTTAAACATCTTCCAATCATTTTGTGAACCTTAGTATCCAACAATATCTACCAAAATCATAGTTTGTATGTGATTCCCATGTGAAATTGTGTTAAGGCATGTGAAAGTATGAAGTAAATGGCTTTAGAATAAATTAATTACCTAAATACATTTTAAAGAGCTATTTTGTAATAAGTTTTAAGATCTTGAAATGATCCTTTTTTGTCTCCTCTCCCCCAACACTTTTCATCCTTTTTTTGGTCAGTTTTAGGAATCTATAAAGTCTAAGTGTGAATTAGATTTCCTAAAATACATGTTTTTTATTTGTTTTCTTATTATGCTGAGAACTAATGCAGAAGGTTTTAAAGGAGCAGAATGAGAGCATATAGCTTAAAAGAAACAAAGATCAGCGGATAATGGGAAGAGAAATAAAACCCTCTCCTGAAAAGAGTAGGTAGGACTTACTGGAACCATGGTAAGAAACAAAAACGCATTTGAGACTCTGATTGTGAAGAGAGTCAAAGGCTAGAGGAAAAGACTCTTGATTTGGGGAGATCACCACGAGAGAAAGAAATATGAGTTTGTATTAGTTTGCTAGGACTTTGTGTGTGAAACAAGAGAAATTTATTTTCTCATAATTCTGACAATATGAAGGTGTCAGAAGGGTTGTTTTTTTCTAAGAAGGCTTTGGCCTTTGGATGGTTGCCTTCTTCCAATGTCTTCACATTTTCATCCCACTGTGCATTCCTGTGCCTTAATTTCCTTTTCTTATTAGGAAAGGAGGATTAGGTGCTTTAGAAGAATTTTGGGAGAATACAAGGCAGCCCATAACAGTATTGAAAGAATATAATACATTTTTCTAGATATAGAGCCAAGAAACCTAATGGAAGCAGAGACTCCAGCCGAATGATCCACCATGTCACTTTAGCCACACTGTTCTTATTATCACCTTTGTCCAGATTTGTTGTTCTGTACCCAACCTGCACCCTCCTTGTTGTTTAATACTCTACTAAGTAAATTCTTCCAAACTTTGGAGCCCGCTTTCCCAAGGTAGGCAGTGGCATTGTGGAAGGGCAGGCTGTATTTCTGCTATTGAGCATGACAGAGCAGTGTAGAAAATGGCCCTTATTAAATTGTAATTGACTTTCTCAACTAGTTTCCTGAAGAAATAGGATTTCTTTAAATCTCATATTTAATATTTCTGTGTCTAAAAATGTAGCTTAATAGGTTGGGAACCACTACTTTCAAACAATATGTCAGAATTCAAAGAGAATAATTCCATTTGGTGATAATGGACCATAATACCATTTGGTGATATGCTTTTGATGTCAAATTACACATTACATCACTTTATTGAGGAGCTCTGAGCACAATTTAATGCATTTTATCTAGGATGTAAAAATGATATAAGAGATTAAATGTCTCATACTTTGAGATTGGATGATTGTTATAGTATCCATCAAAACATTTTCTCTCCATAAGACTTAATGAATCAGGCCCTATACCTTAGCATTGTGGCCATTAACCAATTACTAAACTGCACTCCTTTTCTCTCACCCATTCACTTTAACACCAGTCACCTTAGTGATTGCCTACCATGCAACTAGTGTTTGAGATATGCACAATTTTTAATAAATTGATCTTTATGACTTGTCTTTAGCCACTTACACGAGGACTGCTGAATATCAAAATCCCTTTCAAGTTTCTACTCAAATTTACCAGTCACCAAACAATGATTTATAAAAATTTGTTTCTTAAATGCCAAATGTGCATTTTGAACTTGTAAAACTATTCCTATTCATTGTATTTTCTTCTATATTAGGGTTCTCTCCATTTCTCTGACATGCACATGATGAAAAAGAGGAGTTTGCTTCCTTTTAGCAACACAGGATTACAATAAGCTAGCAATGCTCCCTGTCCTGCAGATAATGCTGACATTGATTTCACCTGGCACAGAGGGAGAAGCCATTAACTTTACAGACATTTTTTCTTAATAGGACACTGAAGGAAGACAAACCCTGTTTGACATGTGAGATTGAGAGGATATATTAAGCCTGGTCATTGGAAAGCATCACACCTCCTTTTCTCCAACAATAAATATCATTATAATAATTAAAGCTAACATCACAAAATCTGCATACATTTTAAAAAGTTGTGAAAATCTTATGTTTCATCAAAAGTATATTTATTTTTTCATGTATGTATTCCTTTTTACTTGGTAATTTTCAATTTAAGTCATAGACAATTTTTCATAGTGCAGTAATAAAATATTAATGACAATATAATATTTATTGGTATTAATATCAATACTAATAATTTGATGGCTTTAGTTAACATTATCAATTAACTAATAGAGAAACTGATTCTGGCTCACAATAAGAATCTGGTGAGGCTGATGAACAGATGTCACATAGAAAGTGGAATAATAGAGATTGGAGACTAGGAAAGGCCGGCGGGTGAGAAGGTGAGTGGGGGCTGTGGGATGAAAAATTACCTAATGGATACCACACACTAACCGGGAGTGAGGGTTGCAACAAAAGCCCAGACGTTACCACTACACAATATATCCATGTAACAAATCTGCACATGTACCCCATAAATCTATGAAAATAATAAAAAAACTTTCTAAGCTACAGAAAAGAACAAATCTTATCAAATATCAGAGACATTTACCCTAACCATTCCACTCTGTAGCAAGTTTCTGTTAGTTCTTTCATTCACTTTTTCTTTATTTTCAAAATTTTTTAATCTGGCATGTGTAATATTAGTTGTATGATACATTAGCATTTTAAAAGATTATTCATGTACAGATAGAATTTGACTATTAATAATACCCTAATGAAACTGATATAAGAATGTATTAAACATAAAATTTATCTAGATACATAAGCCATAGATATTATTTGCATAATTCAATATTTAAATATTTTCTCTCTGTAAAAATTTAAACACTGTAGATAAAGTCTGCCTTGACTTTTGCAATTCCAGGTTTTGCAGATGTAACTATTGTTATGACATCAATATGGGTTAGTGCATGTTTTTGTTCTCTCTGTATTCCTAAGCCCCTCATATTGAAATCAAATAGATGGGCTTGTATTTATTTATATTGCTTCAAGGATTTTTTAATAAGGCCAACAGCAAAAGTTGCTATGATTAGCATCTCTAAAAACCATTTCCATTAAAAGAAGCTAGGTTTTATAGAAATAATAACAAATTCCAGATGTGGGGCAGGAAATCAAAATAGTAAAATACTCCCAGAATATTCTGTCATATGAGGCAATTACCAGAGTCTAGAATCCTGTGAAAAGGCCCAGGAGCCAACTTGAAGATGCTATCAGCAGGCAAAGATGAAAAAATTGAAGCAGCCAATAAAAATAGAGGCTACATTCCTTACAATATGTCATATATATTTAAATCCTTGTTTTTATAATAATACAAAAAGCATTTCACTGGTAAAATTGATATATGCTAAGAATCTAAAACATTATTTTGAAAATGCTAAATAAAGGGACATTCTAAAGCATTTATACCTTCTTCTCTCCTGATTATCTGACATTAGAGTAACTGAAATTTAAAGATTAATAGAAGTTTGTTATTACACAATAATTCCATATAATAAAATAAGAATGTTATATCTCCATTTTTCATCAATCTTTAATGACTTAGTTTACCTAGACAATGGTGATCAATGACTAATAATATCACAAAAAATAAACATACAAACATTTTTTACTATTTGCCCTAACGGAAATTTGCATTATCACTTAGTAATTTTACTAAATAAAGGAATTTAACATAAAGCAGATCAAGCTTCTAGATTAAAGGTGTCCAATAAAACTCTTTGTGATGGCGGAAATATTCCATACATGCTGTCCACTATTGAAGCTACTAGTCACATGTGGCTATTTAGTACTTGAATATAGCTAGCTTAACTAGGAAAGTGAATATTTAAAATTACTTAATGTTAAATATTTTAAATTGAGATTCAAGTGGTCACATTTATCTACTGGCAAACATATTGGACATGAGTGCTCTAGCTCAAAGTCCAATTTACAGTAAATATAAATATCAAACAATGGTTTAAAAGAAACTGTAGGGATATATTCTGCAACACATAGAAAAGGTATAGCAAAAAGAGTTTAATATAAAGGTGAAAAACGGTACACCTGTATAGAACACTAACTATAAATGAAGCTTGAAGGACTAGAAATTCCTCTGGGTGAGTCATGAGTAAGTGGTGAATGAATGTGAAGGCCTAGGACCTTGCAATACACATTTATATCACCAATAGCACAGTAGATTTGCTCATACCAGCAACACCACAGGCTCATGAGGAGCATGTTGCACAGTGACATTACAAAGGCTATTACATCACTACATGACAGAAATTTTTTGGCTCCATTGTAATCGTGAGGGACCACCTTCATATATGCAGCCCCTTGTTGAAAGAAATGTCATTTATTGTCCCATGAGTATAAAAAAAATTTCCGTACTTATAAGGATGATTCAATCTTAGACAGTGATCATCTTGGCAATAGCCAATTTGGTTAGATTCCTCTTTACATTAAAAGAAAACTTGAGTAGACATTTCATTGTTTGTATACAGTGAAAGACAAATTTGCATAATAAAATAGAAAATATTTAGAAATGAAAATAATGACAACAAAACAATTACATTAAACAATATCAATTGCTTTTCAAAATCTTAGAACTTATAATTTTATATAAACTTCCTAACTTCAATTTTATGTAGTAAAGAAGAAACTGTAGCGTAGAAATGCTAATGTACACAGGACACAGAGCTAATAGTAACCAGGTGGTTTCCTGAGCCTGTGCTCTTAACCAGTTACATAACTGAGTTTGTTTCCCATTAAGGTGAAATGTGAGTCACAATCAAAATTGACAACTTGAAGATGAACATAGAAATATAGTCAGTATTTCTGAGGTATAAGGCTAAAATTTATATTAACTATATATTCATGGTTACATTTGTATTTGATTTTTTTCATAAATTCTAAGATACTGCATCTATTCTTTTGCTGCATATATTTTTTATTTAATGATATAGTTTGAAGACCTTACTTTGTCAGTTCTCATTGTTTAATGATTGCATATCATTGCATCATCTGAATATCTTATATGTTATTTAAATATACCTGTATTAAAGGACCTTTAAATTTTTTTCAACTTTATTAATACAGACATCATGTTTTTTCACTTTGCTAAGAAGTTTCCAGCTAGAAGATATTCTAGAACATTTATTCAATAAATAATTTTGAACAGACTTGTGAATGAGAGGTATTAAAACTAACAAGTTTTCTAAGAATCTACATTTAAACTGAAGAAGAAAGTGAACATATATATGGAATGCTGACATTTGTCTATTTCACATCGAAAGGATCACACTTTTATGTCTAAGTCATCTTTCTGATAGATATTCAAAATGAAACTGAGGCCTATGATTGGTCTTCAAAGAAATGTGCAAATATCCTTGAAATTGAATGTTAAATTCTATGTGTATGATCAGGTGTGATTATATTTATTTATTTACTTATTTATTTAGGTAATTATTTATCCATGGAAGGGTAAAAAATGAAATTCACTCTCTAACCTAACTTACCACTTATTATATAAGCAAAGAATAAATACTGTCTCTCTTCCTGTATTTAACATTAATATTTATCCAATAGGGATGCTGCTTAAAAACTATGTTTTACATTCCTTGGACCCTCCAACTAGACTTGTTTCTTAGTAAATTACTAAATATCCATAATCTATAATTAGATATAATAAAAGTTCTTATTCATAAATTACTCTAAAAATTCTGGATCAATAATTTGAAGAGTGTCATTTCTAACCTTGTAAAGTCTATCATAATTGCTGATTTCAATGACTTCTGATTAAAGAATAACTTTGATAAATACAGTAGAAAAAACTATCAGCAATTATAGGACATATTTATGTACTAAATTAAGCATAACAAAACTAAATTAGATTTCATCATGTATAGAAACTTGGAATAGAACAATTTTAAAGCAATTCTCAGCACTTTTAAAAGCACTCATATTCATTTTAAGACATAATTAAATTAGTACATCTAAAAATAGATACCAAATCCCAAAATGTCTTTTGTAATTTTGTGATTATAAAAGATATTTATGAACTAAAACTATAACAAAAATGTACAATCACCAAGCAATTTTAAAATCCTTTTCCTAACATATGCTCTATTTAAACACGTTAATGTATATTATCATATTAAACATTATGAAATTTTTTTGCTGTAAATCTACCAATTTAAGTTTAATTTTTTTTTCTGAACTTAATGGAACACTTAATATACCCTTTATGTCCATTTTAATATTATTATCACACTCATTAATAGTACACTACATGCCAATCTAATCAAATTATTTTGTGAGCATACCTAGTTTATTCTTTAGAAAAGATATATGCTTCAATGTAATCTGTTATAGTATAGAAGCAAAATATAGACAAGGTTTTGAAAAGATTTAATATCTATATATTTCACAGTAGTTTTTAGGTTTTTTGCCCTTATTCAACAGAATTCCAATGTTCCAAGCAAAATTAAAACACCAACAATTTATATATATATATACACACATATATATGTATATATTATATATATATACTTTTTCTTTTCTTTTTTTTTTTTTTTGAGACAGGCTCTCACTCTGTTGCCCAGGCTAGAGTTCAGTGGCAGTGCAATGGCATTATCATAGCTCAATCTCAAACTCCTGGGCTCAAGCAATCCTCAGGCCTCAGTTTCTGGAGTAGCTATGACAATAGGCAGGTGCCAGTATGCTCGGCTAAGTTTTCTAATTTTTGAGAAGATGGAGTCTCCCTGTTTTGCTCAGGCTGGACTCAAACTCCTGGCCTCAAGAGATGCTTTTGCTTTGACCTCCCAAAGTGCTAGGATTATAGGCATGAGCCATTGAACCTTGTCACCCAATCTATTTTTTAATTAGGAAAAATGTGAAAAAATGTTTGGCTTTTAGTCAGATAAAGTAAGGGCAGGAAGAAATTCTCTAAAGCTTTAACTTAAAGCAAGCATGCACAAACTAACAGGAAGTGCCAAGTGGAAATCCTTTAAATCCTTGGTCAAACTAGTAAATCAAAAGCAGTGCCATATTCTGGAAAGATTTGTAGAGTTTAGTGCCACCATCAAAGATTTAAAGGATATAGAGTTGAATTCTCCATCCGATCCTTTTTCTATTTACTTCTATGACTCCTGCAAAAATCAAATGGGACTGTCACAGACAAGAGGAGTCTACAGAGATGATGGTGTCTAAATGTAATGTGGTATCATGAATGGAATCCTGGAGCAGGAAAAGGACATTTGGTAGAAATAGATGCAAAAATATTTTGTGAAGCAACCCATTGATTCTAGTAGTTAAACTTAGGGTAATCCAACAGAGATAACATCAGCCTCTTTCAGGAAAACATAGTTGGGATTTTCTGTGGCATTCTGACAACATTACATAATGTTAGAAAAGTAAACCCAAACTATGAAAACCAACTATTGAACTATTTTGTAGTATCTGATATATCCAGCTAGTGACAATAAATAAAATATGACCAATAAACTTAGATTTTATATTTAAACTAAGTTTCAAAGATGGGTGTATATTTTATTTTAATTAATTTAAATTTAGATGGCCACATGCAACTATTGGACAGCACAATTGAAATTAGTCAGCCATAGGCCAGGCGTGGTGGCTTACGCCTGTAATCGTAGCACTCTGGGAGGCCGAGGCTGACGCATTGTTTGAGCTCAGGAGTTCGAAACCAGCCTGAGCAAGAGCGAGACCCCGTCTCTACTAAAAATAGAAAGAAATTATTTGGACAACTAAAAATACATAGAAAAAATTAGCCGGGCATGGTGGCGCATGTCTGTAGTCCCAGCTACTCGGGAGGCTGAGGCAGAAGGATCGCTTGAGCCCAGGAGTTT